>JAYKAV010003036.1:324628-352814 GCA_035582835.1 Phoebastria nigripes | reverse complement strand
CTGCAAACTTACTGAGGGAGCACTCAATCCCCTCATCCAGATCATTGATAAAGATATTGAACAAGACCGGCCCCAAAACAGAGCCCTGGGGGACACTGCTCGTGACCGGCCGCCAAGTGGATTTAACTCCATTCACCACAACTCTCTGGGCCTGGCCGTCCAGCCAGTTTTTTACCCAGCGAAGAGTACACCTGTCTAAGCCGTAAGCCGCCAGCTTCTCTAGGAGAATGCTGTGAGAGACAGTGTCGAAGGCTTTACTGAAGTCCAGGTAGACCACATCCACAGCCTTTCCCTCATCCACTAGGCAGGTCACCTGGTCATAGAAGGACATCAGGTTGGTCAAGCAGGACCTGCCTTTCATGAACCCATGCTGGCTGGGCCTGATCCCCTGGTTGTCCCACACATGGCTTGCGAGTGCCCTCAAGATGAACGCTCCATAATCTTCCCCGGCACCGAGGTCAGGCTGACAGGCCTGTAGTTCCCCGGGTCCTCCTTCCGGCCCTTCTTGTAGATGGGCGTCACATTGGCAAGCCTCCAGTCGTCCGGGACCTCCCCCGTTAACCAGGACTGCAATGATGATGAAGACATGCAACTCATGATGATATAAAAGTCCAGAAAAGAACAAGAAGACTTTTCTGTGAAATACACGTATAAAAGAAACTAGTTTTAAGCCAAATCAATAGAAAATGAGATTAAGAATTTTAAAGATTTATTCCACAATGGAAGCTGCAATAATAAATAATGCAGCTAGTGGGAAAAAAAAGGCGTACCTATGAGATTTCTTTTTTCATCAGTGTTCACTCTAAATTGCTCTGACTGTGCAAAATAGCTGTAAGTGGCGAAGTCTCCCTGAAGCATGCAAATCACTGTGTGGTACACTTTAAAAATACTAAGGACTATATGTCCCTTTAGAATTTAAAACAGGTGTCTGTACAGGGAAGCACAATATAGCAGAAAGCAGTGATCCAATTCCAAATCAGCAGCCCTGCTTCCATATTCCTCCCACACATCCTACCCAAAACAGGGACACGTGGGAAAGCCAGCGTCGGCCACCACTGCAGCCAGGGGACTGTATTCTTCACAGGGCTCCTTAAATGCCTCCTGTCCCTGCCCTCATCTCAGTAAAGTCCCCTTCCTGTCCTGTGTAGGGAGCCAACAGCAGGCCCTCGCAAAGGGACTGGGAATACTGCATGTGCCACCTCTGCTCACTAGGCATTTGATTGGGTTGCGGCCGTTTGTTTTTCACTCACAGGATGATTGAGATCAAATTCATGAGAAAGGACAGCACTTCTGCAACACAAGACAATTGCTTCCAGATAGTCCACAGCTGGGAAATACCTATAAAGTAGCTGAAATTAAAGGTAATGCTTTTATTCTTAACAGTAAAACATTTTTTGAAGTAACATGCTAGTGTTGTCTTTATTAAAACTCCAGACATTGCAATCCAGAGATTGTAAGACTGCAATAATTTCAGTTTGATTTATTTTTAATTTTGTAATGAATTTCTAGTCCTCTAGGTTGAATGTTTGTGTTTCACAGATACCAAAAATAGAAAGTAAAAATAAGCAATTTTTTATATTTCCTATTTGTTAATCTCATGCTCTGATCCATGACTTTGGAATACTAAGAATTCAGCAATATAAGGTAACATCTATATGAATTGCATAAATATAGTAGAAAAAGTTGGAATCAAGTATAGAGAAATCTTTCTTATTCTGAACTTATTTAAAATAAACTTTAGTTCTAAGTTTTCATATTTCCACAGAATCTACTTCTTTTCTACCATTTATGTTTTCAGATTCTGATAAGGCTATCCTTGAAGGCAGCCAGTAACTGCAGAGGACATACACGGTACAGCATAAAGATCTAGGAACTCATGCCTCAGGTTATGCTCTGCATGGTATATTTTTTTTCTTTGAAGGATTTGTAATTAATCATTAAAATGAAGGCGACAAAACTAAGTGTTATGCTACCGTTACCTAGAGTTTAGTATAAAGTGTGAGTTCAGCTTCACACATTGTCCCAGTTTAGCTTCAATATCAAATTTTACAGCTTCAGGACCTCACAGATAACAAGATTATCACATATTCATTCCTTAGTCCTTTCTCTAATTGTTATGAAATCTAGAGTCTTTAACAACTTCAGTCATTCCTGACCAGCTGTTTTATCGGACATCAGTTTTTATCACCTATGCCTAAATTTGTAGGCACAAACACTGCAAAGTGTGATGAAGCACAGGTGAGAGGACACAGACACTTCAGACAGACACTATGAATATTACATGAGTGGAGTCTGTGCATCTGTATAAATACAACCTTTTTTCTGAAACAGTTTACTATGAAAAGAAATCACTTCATTCAAGAAGAATCAGGAAAGAAATACTCAAAACTTACTATGCTTTATAACAAGGTTTTCCAGGTACATCCATTTTTTATGGGCTTCCTTTTGGTGCTGTTTCTGGTATTGTTTCAATACTCTTCTAAGGCTCTGAGCTTTATTTTGTAACTGGCTGGTTTACTACAGATTTTTTAATTGCTAGATAAGCCAAAAGTTGTGTAACAGCTATTTACCCTTGAATAAAATGTTTGCACTATTTAAATGCCTGAGGAGAAAACTTAATCTAGATTTGAAGATTCTACAACTGGAAGTAAAATTTAAGTTTTTGAGGAGGAAAGTAAATACTTTGAATGTTGATGTTTCTTTTTCTTTGGAGGGTGGCAGCAGCCTGGAAAATTACTTTGGGTCCTACACGAAAGAAAATTATTAAACTAAGCTAAAATTCTTAAATGTTACACAGTGTTACACTGACGTTTTAATGCATGCTAAACAAAAGGCCCAGCATTGTCAATCATGGCATGAGATCTAAAGATGCAGAAGATACACAGAAACCATCATTAGAATAGGTGCTTGATTTTTAGATTGTTTGCAGAGGAGAAACTGCATAGACTCCATACTGAACCGGGGATGCAAGATGAACTAGGGTAGTGGGGAGGGATAAGTAACCTGTGTACTCATCACAACATAGAGCAGTTTTACCTGTGCGAGCTCATTCAGACAGGAGAAGCAAAGCTGCAAAGCACTCTGAGGGGGATGATTTAATACAGTTCGTTTTGCTACCCCAGCAGGTTTGGTTCAAAGGCAGCTCTTATATCTCTGCATGGTATTGGCATGTACACCGCACTTAAATCATTAGGCACTGCATCAGCTGATGAGTTCAGGCTCAGAAAACAGACAGTGTGGTCTGTTTTCTGCTCTAGAGGGTCATAAACCAGCTGGGGGTAATGAGGGAGGCAGGAAGCTTGGAGGTCCGAACCTATGGGATGAATACTTTTTTGGGACCTATCTAGTGTCTATAAAGCACCTTCAATATCTGTCCCTAGCAGTGTGGATAAATGGCACACTGCCAAACACAAGGTTTGGTTTTAATATACTGTTCAGCTCACTCCTCTTTCAAAATGGCATTTTGAATGCTAAAATGCATTAGAATGCATTTTTTATCCATGTCACAATGATGAAGTAAATTCCTATTTAATTATTAAGGAAGAAGATGAACTTCATTATAGGATATCATTGTATACATGCTTGTGACACAAGGAGCAGATAAGAAGCAACCAGGACTCACAAGAAATGAATCAACTGGTATTGGGTAGATGGGAAGAGGTAAGATATGACCACAAAGACAAAACTTTCTGTAACCTCCTTGATATTTCTGGACCTGTTATGAAAGGTGCAATTAAATTATGCGAGAATCAACTCTGATTTTTTGGATACCAATTCATCTTGTGGTAAACAACCTGCCCATGGCCTGAACATATGAAGGATAAGTCATTTTCCATTTCTGCAGTGTCTAATTGCTTTCAAGGGAAACAATGGGATAATTCAAACATAAATGTATTATCTAAACCAATTATGTTACAAAAAATGTTAAGCCAGTACCTACCTTACAAATATGGAGTATTTACCTAATACCCAATAGACAGTGGTTCCTGAGATTTCTTACAGAAGCTGACCTGTGAACATAAGAGTTTTGACTTGTTCCTAAGCACCAATGCAGAATTCAATTTATATTTTAAAAAAAAATCAGGTAGTGGGCTGGTTTTAAGGGATGTTTGTAAGATCAGTGGCACACAATAAATGAATGCTATCAAAATTATTGTATGAGTTTCTGTTTGTCCACTAACACTTTTCTTAAAAAAAAGAGGAGGGAAAAACCACCTTTCTCACTCAGTGGTCCTAACCAAGAGCATTAGCTGTACAACCGATAGCTGTGGCCTGTCTACCACTCCTGGAGATTTACTGCCAAGATTACTAAAGCTGTGATTTCTTCTGCAACCATGGGAGTTCTACACCAAGTTTGACTTCACAAATCTTTTTCAGTTACTGTCAGATATTTTATTATATTTAGTACATTTTACTCAAAAGCAACAAATGTACCTGTCCCTGAAGTCAGTAGAAGCCTTTCCTTTGTCTTCAGTCTGGATGAGATCAGACTCATAAAGGAATATTTTCACATATCTATAGATAGAATCAGATTTTCAAACTGTAAATGTTTTCATACAAGAACAAGTTTTTGTCCATGATAAACTTGAGCAGTTTGAATCATCTCTCCACTGCAGTAGTGCAAATGCAGGCTTAGCCCATGGAATCAGTCAATAGGCATGAATGCCAAAATACTTTGAAAAACAATAATGTTGTCATTGCAGTTTTGAATGCCAATAAAATCTTCTCCTAAATCTGTATTCTTTATATAGATACATCTCCTGACTGGAAATCAGTGAACAGTCCCAAATCTGGTGGTGCCTGGTCTCCCAGAGACTTGTGTCCTGCCTCAGTAGATCCCACTAAAATAACTGTGACCTCTCTGCAGTGCTTCCAGTTCTCCTTCATACTCTGTAAAGCCCCGAGTACATTACTTGCATCTTTTTCTCATGTCTGTAAAATACCTGCTAGCCAAGAGGCAGCACGTGTAGTGTCTGAGACACATCCATGCTGACTGGCCAGCCAGTGCATGTGCTGATGGGCTAGATGGCAAACTACACTGAAAAAGTAACTCTCGAGTTCCCACTGCAGTCCTCGCCAAAGCCAGAATAGTAATCAAGACTCTGTTTTTTGCCCAGACACTGATTTTCATAACTTTGAGACTTCTTGCTTTCCTGTCAGATTTGATTGAATTTAGCCAAGTTCAAAAGTTACTGGGGGGAAATGATAGAAAGATTGATGGACGGACAGACTGACAGTGCACTCACATAAGTCTCGCTTCCTTGGGAAACCAAGGTAAACAGGGACAGATTCATAACCTACTGACAGGCACTGTCAGCATACGTATGTGTATCATTACTTTTCGCAGCCTCCGCTCATTGCTCTGACTGATGCTCATATAATGAGGAAGGCATTTGGTATTTTTATCCTTTAATTAGTAGAGCGTATTTCTCTCCTGTGATCCACCCAATGCCAGCAATTAATGCAGAGTTGCTTGTTTCCTTGAGGCCTTTCTTACAGTACTCACATTTCTTTGTGCCTCACAAATGTATAATCTCCATCCCAGGATAAGAACATTATTGTTTTGATAGCACAAATGGGTAAAATGAGCTAAACCTCTGTAGATACAACCTGTTTTGGAGATGGGGCTAGGATTTCAAGTGAGACTTCCCGAATTGCAAACCAGTGTTTTGCTCTACGGCACATTGCCTGTCTGCCAAAGCTACCACGCAGCAACCGCTGCCCCAGCACAGCCGCTGCTGCTCGCTCCTGACACAAGCCTGGACACACACACCTTATCTGGAGGGTGGATGGGTCCAAGGAGCTTGGCCTCACTCTCCCTCCCTGCTTCCAGAGAGGCCATCTGTTCTTCTCGGTGCCACTTTGCTTCGTGCTTGCACAGAATTGGTCTTAGATGAGATTTTTCACCTTTACCTGTTGTTTTTGACATGCTGCCATTATTTTGTTGACTATGCAACTAAAAAATCATCATTTCCTTCCTGTCAGACTTAATCTCTCAATCAAACATGAATGGAATTTCATAGGGCAAAAACAATGCACTTCTCTAGTCACAGGACTTTCTCCCTCCAAAATTTCTAAGGGCTTCCACAAAATAAAACCGTTCATAAATGTTCTTTTAAATTGAGAAATTAGGCAACCTAAATAGAGAGAGCACTGTTCTTAGACCCATAATAATATTCACAGGAGGTTTAATTTGATTTCTTTGAAAGATTTCACCTGCAGCCACCATCTGGCTGAGACAGAGCTGAAGAGCTTCCCCAGTAGATCCCATTAATCCTACTGAGAAGCTTGGGATGCTTTTGAGGACTTCCTTCTCCTCCTCTTTGCAGTGTTCCTGAAGGCTGACTGCATCATGTGGAATTCACAATTTGATGTCACCCTTCCAATGCGGGATCAGGGCACAGTAGCCTAGCTGTTAAAAATTATCCCATACTGAAGTCAAAGAGGTTACTGCTTTATAAATCTGATTTCTTCTTTCCCTCCACTGAATACTTACATTTTGTAAAGACAGGGTGAGGGAGGGGAGAGAGAACACAGACTTTAAAATTTTAGCTCTTATTCTACAATTATAATTTTTTCCTTAAAATGCTGCTGAAGAAAACAGGTTTTGTCTCTTATTTTCACTTTTCTTTAAATAATCAACAGGTTTTAACTTTGATTTTTTATTATTCTTGTATTAGGTTATCTTAATAAAAGTAATAAATCTTCTTTTACATTATTGAGAGTTAAAGGCTGCTGGGGAAAATATGGAGCTTAGCACTTACCCTTGTGTAGGTCAGTCCTTCCACGACGTGCCCCGTTTCCTCTGGCTCCACCTCAGCAGTACATTCAAGATTGTTTGTGAACTCCAGGGCCAGAGTCCAGCTGGACTCGCATCACATTTACCCCAATTCAATTTCTGTGGCTTCAGAGAGTCTGTTCTTTATTTTCTCCACTATACAAGAGCAGAATCATACTTCTGGTCTCCTGGGAGTGCTGTTCCTTGTCTTTCCTCTGGCCAGATGCTATTAGGAACTCCTGCAATTGTTCGTTGCTTTATTTTTATGCGTAAATATCTGTGGCTTAAACAACCTTCCAGCATCTTGCAGAAAGAAATGTGTCAAACTAACATGAGAGGCCTCAAAGTCTCTGCAAGAAACCTAAAAGAACTAATACTCAGTGTGACAAAACTCTTGTCAAATCTAGTTTTCCCTCTACTTCTTATTCTTCCCCAAAAGTGGAAAAAAATACGTGCAGTGACCTATTATCTAAATTCCAGAAGCTGTCCTGTGAGGATGCCTATCTAGCGGGGATACCTGTCAGTGAGTCATACATAGTAACTCCTTTTTTTTCCTAACTCTCTTCCAGTCTGCTATGAATTTGTTGTGATTGCTACAAATAATCAGCATATTTTAAAATAACCATGCCCCTGAAATTGCTCTTGTCAGTATGGAAATCTCCTTTTATTCACTTATTGCAGATATTTGTTTAACCCTTCCACAGGCAAGCACACTGGTAAGATATGTGTGCGTACACGAGTTTGTATCTGATTTTAGCATTCTCCTATTTTTAAAATAGCAGTAACTTCCCTAGAAGAAAAGCAAATTCCTACTTCAACCTGGGATAAAAGGCAACCTACAAGGCACCACTCAAGTGAATTGCTTTTTCACGTAGTTCTGCATTTTAAATAAAGCAGCAGCCTTTAAATAAAGGCCTTGCTGTAATGGAAGGTTTCCCTGGCTTACATAATAGCTCACGCAGACAGACAGTCCTTCAGAGGCTGCCACTGCGATTCAGACAGAACTAGTCCAGCCAAAAATACTATCCATAATAATAAGCCAACAGCCCCTGGATCTTGAATCCAAAGGAGCCCTCCACCCCCTTCTTTTTTTTTCCCAAGGATGCCCCCAACTGTAGAGCAAAATCAGAGCAAAGGGAAAGAAATAGGACTGACTTTGATTAACATGGCACGCATGCATCTGGCATTTACAGAAACCTGCTATGAGCAACTCTAAACTCTACAAATAGGTGTCACTATGGAAACTAATCAAATGAGCAGAAGTATGAGAGAGACCGCCCCAGGAAAATGTCTGCAAGGGATAAGTATTACTATAAACAAATTCTTTAGCTTAAAGGGCCTCGCTGAAAAGGTTGAAGAAGCTGGTCAGGTGTCTCAGGGCTCTGGAGCAAGTTCATGACTTTTTCTCATCGGGTCAGCGGCATCCGGGAGCATTGTGCGTCTGCGAAAGGAGAACAGAGCCTGCTTCATTCCTATGCGCCCCAGAGCTCTTGGCTCAGAGGAAAACCTTGCTCATATCCTCCAGGAGGATGGCTTCTTGGCAGAGTGGTTTGTCCCTTACAGCTCATGAGGATCAGGATAAATAGCTGGGGAAAGTGGCAACTCAAATACAAATCAGAATTAAATGTTTTGAACATGCTAAGCTTGTTAGACTGGAAGCCAAAAATATGCTTTATTTCAAATAAGTATAGAAGTTACAATACTTTTCTTTTGCAGAATATCTCAGCCACTTCTCTAAAGCAAACACCACCTTTGTTATATCTTTTCTGCAGTTAGGGTAAGGAATTGTTGTGTGCACAGCTCACATTTAGTGATTTGTAACATAATATGTAAGGAAGAAATTGTAGTTATTCAAAAGCAAATAGAAAAATTCATAGCTTCTACTGACCCAGGGCATGTGTCTTTATATTCAAATATATCCCATGCCGTATTGTACTTTGTTACAACATTATGTTGCATTATAAATAGTAAGCCTTTTGAAGAAAAGAAACCAAACCTGGAGTTTGTGTGGAAACCAGTAAATGCTCTTATCCAGACTCAGGAGTAAAACAGAAAGGTAAACATGTAGTCTCCTGACTTTGATCAAGCAGCACCTTCAGGCAGCTATGACCTACTACTCCTCAGATCACAGCAGTGGTCTTTAAAGCAGAACATCCAGCAAATTTTGGAAGAGAACAAAAGGATAGTCAGCAGCTGAGTCTGATCAAAGTCATCAACATTAGTTGAATAAGACTAAAAAATGAGATAAAATATAATTATGTTGAACACGTCCAATAGCTACTTCTCAATTTTGCCCTATCAATAATAATTGGTAATACAAAAGCGCTCCAAAGTCATCCACATTTGCTACTTATTTAAGATGTGTTTGGCTGGAAGTCACCCGCGGGAGACCTGTAACTGGTTCTGAATATTTGGCTCTTGGAATCACTGTGACAGGTTGCAACATGCAGAAATAATCACTGGTGACGTTTTCTTGTCAATGATGGGCCAACTCGGGGAAATTCACAGACTGCAGCTTTGAAAGGTTTATAAATTCTTTGGTTTCCAGTAAAATGACGTGGAGGGAATTATATGTGAATTTTAAAAAGAGATTTAATCAGAGAGGTGATTAAGATGATAGACAGACTAATTGACAGACATTTTTTGTGAATAAAAAAAGGTTAGCTCAGTGGGCATTGGTAGGTGGTAACTGCTGATCATTCTTTATAGCTGTGGCTCTCCCAGTCTTTTGGTAAATAGGGCGCATGGCATAGAGAGCCTGTGCAAGCTTTTTTATGCCACTTTCTTTACTGTCAAAAGCAAATCTTCTTTACTGACTACTTGTAGCAAGTATGAGTAATACAGGCCTCCAGCTATTGGGGGAGGGAAGCTGCAACAACATTAACTTTAAAAGATCTGGTGCACACATACATTTAACTATGATATTTATTCTCTTTTAAGTGAAACAATTAGTTCTGTTTCACTTTGTTCCACCCAATGTTTTGTGGATCTAGTTCCACAAAATGTGGAAGTAGAGGTCTGGTGGAAAACTTCCTTTTAAAATGCTCTAATCCTTATATCTAGTCGATGTAAGCTACCAGAAGTTTGCTCTGAAGCTATTGTAGAGAGCTGTGGCTCGCTGTAGGTTGAAGAGTGGTGGGTGGATGTACAAGTCCGCTGCAGCGCACTGAAGGGTGGAGAGTGATGGGGCTGCTTCAGCCATAGTTTTTCCTGTAACCCAGTCTCTTCTTTTCTGCCTTGGATGAACATTATGGGAAGGGAGTAGACATAAGCTGGTTCACACGGAGTGTGAGGGACACAGGGCCTCTCTACAAGATCATCCTTGCAATGAAATGTCTTCCTTTGACTCACAACAGCAAGCTGTGCTGTCAATGCCATACAAGGTAGCCACATTGCACAGGAGAACTCAACAAATTTATAGTGCCAAGACACATAATCAAACAATAGAGTTTTAATAACTAGAAAAATTGACCACGTTCCGTTCTTTGGGATTTTAGCAGTTCCTTTCTCTTTTTTATTAACACAGATAATGAAAGTATCAGTTCATTACAACGGCCTGCCCTCCCTCCAGCCCTGACTTCTTGGTGTTGAATATAACTGAAGAGAAGAGTTTTCTGCACTTTATAGAAGCACTGAATGCATTTGCATATCCAGTGGTGTGCATATTATTTTTAAAGTGAAAAATTATATCAGTGGCAAATGTAGGTGGAAAGTAGAATAAAGTGTCAACTGCTTGATGGAGACAGCACTTAAGAAGCCAGCTCGTGTAACGGAGCTTCTTTGTGATTTTTTTTAAAGCTCTTGCTCCCTTCAGTTTCCATACAGCAGCAGAAAAGTTAATTTAGGTAATTCAGGCAAAAGATAAAAAAGTGTAAAACCCAAACAGCTTTTGTAGATTGTCACACAAATAAGGCATGTCACAGACTAAAAGAGATTTGAGAACCTGCTCTCTGTTCTTAGGAAAGGAGAGAAAACTTTCCTTCTTCTGTGAGCTTGAGACACGCCGGCTCCCTCCAAAAGAGGGACGGCTTCTGCTGAAGAGTGGCACCATCTGGTGGATGCAGCAAGTAGGACCTGCCCGTGGAAAGCCACCTCTGCTCCTCCACTTGGGAGCCGCTCCTCTTTCTTCAACCGATTGCCTTTACACAGAAGTCTCCCAGTATCACTATAAGCAGGACCTTCTGCTGCAGAACTTGTTCCTGTATTGTTACATGAATAAGGCAAAATAATGTTAAAGAATTCCTCTGGCACCTTTCTGCATCATTCCTAAGTTCATACACATGCTACGATGTTATGTTTTACATCAGTTTGCAAGACTGAGAGTTAAATAGTTTACAGTTTGTTAAAAATACAGGTTTATGTTGTTAACCTATTTAATTAGACGGTGATGTTTCTATAGGTGTCTCTCATTGGCATCTCTCTGTAGAGCTGCAGAATTACAGGATACTAAATTGAAGGTAGATTATTATTAGAGATGTTATAGTTCATGTTACCAAAATAGGCTAACAAGGACAGGGGGAAAAGTCTAAAGTAGAATAATTCTACTATTTGAAACTCTTTTTTGTTAATGTTCAGGTTTTATGCCTCTTTTTTTTTCTTTTTATAGTCACAAGCTTTTCTCCTCAATCATTATCTCAGAAATCTTTAGACATAAAAAGCTGAGATTCTCACAAGTCATTTGATTCCAGGAATTTTGCATTTCTGAAAAATACCATCTATCCTTGCACTTCATAATAATGCTTCTAATCACATGGAAAACTATTAAAGTCAAGAGAAAAAGCCTAGAGAGTTGCGGAGAAGATCTGGCTATATGCATTCAATCCAAAGGAGGGAAATACAAATTCTCACTGTCCAAAAGAGCAATATTACTGGACGCCTTCTTTTTCTTTTTCTTTTTTTTTTCCTATCTACACAATCTGTGCTAGAGGCAACAAAGATTTCCGGACAACTCATCTATATCTAAACTTGTATTCTCTTTAGGCTTTGAGCCAACTGTTTGAAGATTTTAGATGAACGACCTTATGAGCTAAGATATCAGTGCTGTTGCCATTTCACTCGTGCAGTCACATGCCTTTCACTTAGCTCTTTCCTCATATTGATGTGGAAATCAATCCCAGGCCTAAATTAAAAGTATATGCTTCCTTGATGGTTTTATGCTTTGAATATATTTCATTAAAGTTATTAAAAAGATAGCTTATGCAGGATACCTTACACTCTGCTGGCTAGAGGCAATTTTAGAGGAGACTTTTAGGACTCAGTCTTAGGAAAGTTTTACACAGTCTTTTAGCTTGCGTGCTAAGCCTGTCCTGTGCACATGTTTCTGCCTCATGTAAGATAAGCTTCTAGTCAACACTGAAACACAATGGTTCATTAAACACATTTGCCATATTGCTCTCAACCAACCCTCAAAGTTAATGTAAGGACAGCACTTACATATCATAGTAAAGCATGGTTCAGTACTGAAACTGAACTCCAGATTAGTCTGATGAAAGACACCTAAGGATGAAATAAAGAAGCAAAATTTTGCAAATGTCACTGTAGAATAAACAAGTTAAACCAGCACTTCACTGTCCTCCTGCAGAACTGAAGAGAGGTGGGAGTCACCACCCACCTTCCCGAAGTTTCAGAGCCGTAGACTGCGACAACTGTACATGTTTTCCAGTCCTTGCAAGATTCAGGCTTGCATGCTCTTCTCTAAAATCAAATATGTAGCTTGCCTGCTCCTTACAGCCTTGCTTCTCCTTTGGCCGCTCTGTCCCACAGTGGCTGTCCCTCGCCACAGGGATGGTTGGCTCTCCAGGGCCCAGGCTGCCCCAGAGTTTGCTTCTTACCCATCTTTTCCCAAAACTAGGCTCAACCACGTTCTGGCCAGCCACAAGAGTCAGCTGATTGCTGGACTCTCAGGCTTCCTTTCTGGAGCAGTAGAGAAGACAGGTAGCACTGGGACTGGTGTCCCAACTGTACCTTGCAGGATCCCGTCCATCCAATGGTTCGAATCACTCGAAATGATGAACTGGCTTCAATCGTGACCCTGGTTTTCCCTTACAAGTATTTGATTATGTCCATTATGCTGTGTCGTGCTAGTTATTACCTTTTATCGTATGCCCATCATGCATTTTTCAACTTGTTAATTACTTTATCCAGACACTAAGTGTATAATCACATTCCAGTCATTAGCATTGCACATTCAGTTCATGCCTAAGCCATGTTACTATGGGGGCTATATTTGGATGTTTCCCAAGCCGCATGCACTCATTATATATCCTGTCCACAGCTGATATCTCAGACCATGAGTAGCTCATGCAGAGCTGTCTACTTCTGCCATCCCTTCAAGAATGCCATGCAAGGAAAGAAACACTTAAAATCCAAATGTCTGCAGTTATGACATACATAAAAGTATTCAGACACAGAATTTCTGGACATACTTTCCTTTTTTCTCATTGCTTTCACCTGAAGGGTAGTCACTTTTGTAACATGGTATCTTCTGAGGAGGAGGAGGCCAGAGGGAGATACAGGGAAACACGGAAAGGGCATGACTCAACTGCCTTCTCCACCTTGCAAGTGCTCCTGAAGAATGCTGTAGGTAATTAGCCATAGAAGTCCCCCAGACACTGAGATCATGGAATCATGGGATAGTTCAGGCCGGAAGAGACTTTGAGCGGTCTCTAGTCCAACCCTCTGCTCAAAGCAGGGACAGCCCCGACAGATCAGATTGCTCAGGGATTTGTCCAGTGGAGTCTGGGGAAGCTGCTCCGATGCTTGGTTATCCTCACAAGGAAAATATTTGCTTTATATCCAGTTTGCACAAGGTAGGTCTGCATGGGCAGACAAAAAGCTACGCACAGTATCTTCCTCAAATACAAGCCACTGAGCCAGAAGACATTTAGGCAGGACAGGGATATATTCATAACAATCACCTGCTCGGTCCTGCTGCAAATCTTGCATCCTTGCACACTAAGACAGTTACACAAATCTGGCACTGGATCAGGCTTGCGTCCACCTACCAATGGAGACATGTCCAGAGCACTGCAGAGCTGCTGGCTTGGGCACCTGACAGCCCACCCCATCACTACAGTTGCCAGTGAGTGCTGCAGGGCTTTCTTCCCCCTAGGACAGCAGGGCTATTAGCAGGATGAATGAAATCAGAGCAATCTAAGTCAACAGGCAGGAACTCTTGATTAAAATTTTGTATTTTAATTTATTTTGAATTTGTGTGGCTTAGTCGTTTTGGTAAAGAATACTGACTTTCACTGTTTTGTGAAACATTGATTTGCAACAGATTATAGCTTTTGTACTACAATTGGTATTTCTCTAATTCAGAAGGAGGAGCTATACCTTATATATATTTACTTAAGAAATTGTCCTTTCATTCATTTAAATAGAGCAAGGATACTCAGTTCTCAGCAATGCTGCTTTTGATCTCACAAGTGCTTTTTTTATCTAAAACAGGAATGATCAAGGGTACAGGAAATCTTACATGAAGACAGGGCAAAAAATGTCCAAAGAATTTTTGTTTGGAAATATCCTACAAAGAGAATGAAAAAGAGAGAACATAAAAAGATGTAGGTTCTGAAGAATAGCACAGAGATGGGATTTCTGGTCTAGCCATCAAATACAACAATAAAGGAACATTTGATGGGATGATGGGATACTGCAAAGCAGTACAATACATTCCTATTAAACAATGTGTATGATTAAACTGTGTAACTTGCTGCCACAGGAGGTTAATGAAGGAAGAGCATTATGAAATTCTGAAAGGACTGGATATTTATAGGGATTTGGAAAACCTCCTGAATTATTAGGAAGAATAATTAGAGATATTAGGAGACACAGGACCCAAAGTGACCGTGTGGGTTCATCAGTCCAGGCCTGTGCTATTACAGGAGTCTATAGTGCCCGCTCCTAAATTTATGAAGCTTCATTTTAACAATAGCTGTCCCCATTACTTGTGGAAGACTGTTCCAAAAACTGATCCTTCTAACCATTAAACACATTTGCATCATTTCTAGCATGAATACATGTCCACTTGTTCTTATACCAGCATTCTCCTTCAACTTAAGTATCTCTCCTTCTTTGCTGGTGTTTGTTTCCCAGCCATTTCTATAGAGACGACCGTACCCTCTCCCCGGGCATCCATCCACACCGCACACGGTAGTGCCGAGCAGATACACCACCCTCTCAGAGGTAATCTAACCACAGCTGTGCAGCCRTGCAGCCACACTAGCAAGCCTGCCTCTCTCACCAAGGCACCGCATGTGCTGATGTGATCATCGTTCTTCTCAGACTRGAGCTCACTTGGTCTTTGCAGGCCTGGACGTCTCTCCTTGCAGTCCCAGGTTGGTATAGACATGCCCTTACAGTGAGTCTCAAAGGCAAACACAAGCACTTACAGTGCAATTTGGATGGAAGTCAGGCACTTCCTAAACATCTGTCCCAAAACTCTGCTGACCTGAGGTAAGCAGAGGTACCTGAGACACCACAGGCACACAAAGAAGCTTTTTTCGGGGGCGGTGGGACCCCATAGCTGCACTAGCTTGTGTGGCCAGAGCACTGCTGGACTTAACTCACCTGACTGCCTCTGCAGACCTCTGCAGACCCCTCTCCCTCCCACAAGCTCACTTGGACTCAGGCACAGGAGACAGGAGTCATTTCACCTCACTCACCACTCATGATGAAGGCAGTCGTAACAACCAGCCCAGATGTACATATCCACCTTTGGTCAGGTAAGTTCCACCCAAGACACATGTACAGAGAATTCCTTCACTTTCTCCCCATGCTTTGGAGGTGTGTAACACACCACAGCTCTGAGTTCTGGTCAAAAATACTGCTGCCCGTGTGTTTATTGTCATCTCAGAGTAACAGCACTGGTCCAATAAATGAAAAACAGACTGCAAGGCCTTCACTGCCAGAGGGGTTTAAACCCATACCTTCCCTATAACAGAAGAGCTGCCTGACCGGGAAAGGGTACACCCAGAAACAGGCAGCGAGGAAAAATGATGCCCGCCTGCTCTTGGTCTCCATCATCAGTTAATACTGGGCCATTGTGCAGCTGGGAACGGGTCATGGGTATGGATGTGCAGAGGGACACCACCCAAGACTGCTCAGTAGCCCGGTGTTCGGAAATCCACCCAAGAGGGGGTGGATGTGGATTCTGGTCATCGGCTCCTTGTGCACATTCCATTCAAATTCAGTTTTCTTGCATGAGAAAATGAACCTATTTCCTAACGAGTGCTCTAACCACTGGGCTACAGAATAAATATCCCTTTTTACTGTCCCTGAGGACCTCTGATGTGTACTTGTGGCTGTGGTTAACTTACAGCAGTGGACAAGCAAGCAAACAAAGTGTGAGCACCTACAGAGGTGGCTAGGAAGAACTGGAAAAAGTGTTGTGAGAATCGACACTTGCACTTGAACTGATGTTCTCTGGTCAGCTTATTTCAGAAAAGACACAGGAGCTGCAGAATGGCTTTAGAGACAGATGGCAAAGGAACAGAAGCATAGGAAAAACTCTCAGAGATTGGGACTGTTTAATTCAGAGAGGGAACAGGAGAGAAATGAAAAATGTACAGAGGAAAAGAGCATAATTCTTTTAGTACAAGAGCAAGGAGACAGCCAGTGACAGCAACAAACATAGATCTGATGAAAGAAAACACTTCTTTACTCAGAAAAATATCATTTATTACTAGTTTGCAGAATTCATTCATGAGAGCAGGTAAAGTGCTCAGGAGAACTGAAAAAAAAGCTTAGGAATACTGCATGTATTCAGTAGGAATCATTCACAAATTAGAAGGAAAAAAACTTTATTTAAAAAAATGAGGCTATAAACCTTTGTTCTTCAGGGAATGAGACTGATTAGGTTCTACAGGGAACTGAAAGGTAATTGTGCAGCCTCTAATTCTTTCTCTGAAGCTGGCCTCGATGTATGACATTAAATTGGGCCAGATGAACCTTTAATGTGGCTGCCACAGGCAGGAACTAAGTATTTGGAACTCATTTACCTTGGGAAAAGGAAATGGAAGCAGAGAAGAGGAAAGTAAGCAAAAGCAGACAGAATACAAGAGCAGCAATAAATGATAAAGTGTAAAGAAAAACAAACAATAAAACTGACAACAAATTAAGTTCAACGTTATACTGGTCAATGTGTCGTTGGACCACTAAAGTGAGATTCATGAGGATGCATGTGGCAGGCTCAAATTTTCATACTGTGATTTGTTGCTTCACAGAAATGTAGGAGGAATTGGTCCATATTTTGGAAAATAACAAGACATATGCAAGCACACTTAAAACCATTTGTAGACAATGTATGTGTACAAAAAAACACTGCCACCTTTTCCCATGGCTCAGCTGGTCCCTTGTTCTAGTCTTGTAGCAATTCACTACAACGTAAGAAAATAATGTAGCTTTTCTGTATGGGGAAATTTCACCATTAAGCAGGAAAATTAAAGGAAAAAACTTCCCCAGTCATGTTTCTAAGAGGATAAATTGAGATTTTAAAAAAGGAATCTGGATTCTGAACACTCACAGGGAAGAAAAGCATCTCACCATAAATACAAATGAAAGAACCAGGTGTCAAGATATAATAAACAAAGGGGAGGACAGAGTGAGCCATCTGCTTCATCAAAGAAAAATTTCATACCCTGCAAGACTACAAAACATAAACACTGGGTGATAAGCAAAAAGTTTTGGATTTTCAAGGTCTGGAAGGTAGAAACTGCACCAGTAGTGGTGGGGTTTGTGCCAGCCAGATAATGAGAAGATCAGCCTAGCCAGAGCTGCTGGCTCTTCCTAACTCGTGACCTTCAGATAGAGTATGTTACGCTGGGAACAAGAGTCAATCCATAACTGAGTAATCCATGGGGTCCTCAATCCCAGCAGTCCTTCCTCGGTCATACAGGGAGTGAGGAACATACAGCGTGTGGGAATGCTCCCTGGAGTGAGGTCTGCTCATGCAATTCGGGCTGGGAAAGCCAGCGGGAATGGGAAAAGCAGGCCTGGAAACATCTAACAGCAGAGTCGTAAAAGAGGAGAGAAGTCATGTGGAGGGAAGAGGCCGGCTGCTCGCAGATGGGCTGCATCCAGCCCCGTCAGTGCAAGGCGGCTGGGTGGTGAGGCAGGGCACCAGCGCAGAGGACGGACAGTTAAGCTGGTGGCGGACACCAGAATGAGAAGAGAAGACAGACAGTGTATGTGTGTGAGGCTAAACAGGTGAAGAGGGACATTATTTAAGGAGGGACTTTACTTCAGAAAGGAATTTGGAAAGATTGGGAACTCTGTATAACAACTTAAAAACCGTTAGACTTCTTTGTCTCTCATTGATTCATCACCTGTCACTGTCTCGGTCCGGTCATGCCTACAGTTAGGATGTCTGTTCTCCAGCTAATTGAGCATGGTTGGCTACATGTCTGGAAACTGCCCAATATATTTGGGGTATTACTGTGCTATAAATAGTATGAAATCCCAGAGGTAAATATGGAAAATACCACTAACTGCATTAAAGGGAGAGGATGTCAGGTGTATTAGATTAATTCACTGTAACTATACAAAGGATTAGAAAGGAGTTGGTCAGTGCAGTTCCTCGACAAGTGATTGAATGCAGGGCCAGACAAAGCTAACAGTGCTTATATTTAACTTACTAATGCTTACTTACTAATGTGACATCGTGTGCACCGCAGGTGACCCCAAGCAATTTAATCAGAACTTAAGCTCTCTTTTAAGGATAAAAAGGAAAATCCAGCCCTCACAGTTGTGAAAATAGCTCCCTGAATGTGAACTACTGTAGTTATATGAATGACCTGCTTAATTCTACTGTCAGCTAGCAATAAAAAATTGCAAAGAAACAAAAAAAGCCTGAGCCTCTTGCTTGTTTCTATAATTTTCCTAGATAAATTTCCACGCTCTTTGTCACCACATGGTTGCCAGCTGGGCAGACGCATGACATTATACTGTGAGGATGTTCTATTTGCCAGGGATGTCAAATAAAACAGGCAGTTCAAACATGTCATAAGGACAAGATCATGAACTCTCTTAATAGTCTTCTAGCAAACAGAGACCATACAAACACTGGGTAAAGAGTTACTACGTAGTGATTAGCTAAAAGCTGGTTTTCACAGCTCTCCATTAAGAACGGTAAATAGCATCATAAGTATTTCTTCAACTGTGCGCCAGAGAGGGTAACAACTGGCCTAGGCAAGAGTGGGATTTCTGGGAGCTAAAGAGCACCTAAAAAAACAAGGAAGAGAACTTAGAAGTAAATTCATCTAACTAAACACAGCGCCATTTGAATTGCCTTGTATTTCCAAGACTGCCACATGAAGCTATAATATGTGGCAAAGGACTTGTATGAGATTTGTGTGCTTCTGGGCTGCAACTGGACACCAGGGAAGATTTCCTACTGCATCTAAAATGACACCAATGCCTATGTTTAAGTAACTGAACCTTATCCTCAGTATAGATTATATATGTGATTAGATGTGGATAATTCAGTCCTGCCCATCTCCAAGTGCTCTAATTCTGGAACATCCTTTTGTAGCAGAAGGTACTTGTTCTCCCAAGGGGGAGCTCACCCTCATTTCTGTAAAGGTATTACAATATTGTTCACTTTTCTGTGCATATGCAATCTAACGTCATGAAGTTTTTATAGTGAAGGATCTGTCAAAGGAATAGAAAAATTTTATATTTTTCCAACCAGTGTATACTTCTTTGCATTTACCAACACTGAAGTTAATTCACCATCTTTTTGCTTGTTTCTCTAGCTGGTTTGAATCTCAATCAACTTACTCACAGTTTTCTTTCATAGTGGCTAACCTACATAGGTAGCTTTGTCTTCAAATTCCTCTTTCTCCTTTTGTCTCTTTTCTTTCCAGATTACAAAAAAATACATGAAGCAGCAGAGGGGTTTGCATGGCATCTCAAAGCGTTCTGCTGTTAATTTTACCATGCTGGGAGTTGATTTTTCATTGCGCTCCTTGGTTGTTGTCAACTGGCCAATATTAACTGTTGGATGTGTTATGAAATACAGGAAATCCTGATGTAAGAAAGTCCGCCAAAGTAACCTAATCATGCCACAGGACAGATTCTGAACATCAGAATTTTCATTTCAGCCACCGCTGGACTTAGTGAGCGCTTATTAGTGCCATCCAATCCCACAGACAAGATTCAGAAAAGTAGGTAAGGAGCAGAGCTGGCTTTGTCTGCATCCAGCTCTGTCCTTGCTCCCTGGGGGCCAGGGGAGCGGGACCTGCCGGTTCCCCAGCCCTGCCAGGACTGCTGCCGATGCTCCCCTGCATTGTCCCTCAGTGCAGCTGCTTGGACCATGGTGGACAGAGCTACAGCATTGCTCCTGGCCCAATCTTCACCCCCACTTGGCTTCTTTCTTGAAAAAGGACAGTATGATCAGATGAAATTTGCTTCTGCCCTACCCTCCCTTACCTTTCAGCCAAAATGCAGCTATGCTCCACTCTGTGTGACTTTCCTCAAACCCTGGGATTATGGGCAGGAGTTAAAAGGTTTTTTTAGTAGTTTCTTTTAGTAGTTGTCCTTTTGTTCCTGCGTGCATTGTTTCCCAGCATGGCTCACCAGGAGGTGCCTGCAGCGACAGCGGGGAGCTTACTGCTGAGGTTGAAATGTCTTCAATTCCATTTCCATTCAATCACCACAGTTGACTAACCCAATACCAAAACTTCATATGCATATTTATTATTGCCAAAAGCATCAGAATATTGCCCTGATTGGCAACTATTTGTTGTATTTGTTTTTTATTCACTAGCAATTGGAAATTTGGCAACGATCTCACCATGACTGGTTCCAAGGGGCTATTTAAATACAGGAAAGTACTAAGGAAAATTACAGCCTAGATTTTCTCCTCTAAAATAGCCACTTAAGACAGACTCATAAAAATCTTCTATAGTCAGAAAAGTTGAGGTAAATAATTTAGTTTCAAAAAGCATATGAATCATCAAGTTAAAAATAATGTCAACTGGAACATTAAGTGATTATATTTGTTGGTTTCTATTATTCCAATATGTACATCAAGTTAATTAATTCTGCAAGGGGTAAAACTTTCATTCATTATCTTAGTATGACTATCAAGTTGTAATGAGTTTTTAAACAGGTGTCAACTGAATTTTAAGGTGTGAGTACATTACATTGTGACACTTGAATTTTTTGTGTACCCCTGAATACAGACTGCACTGTTCTCCATGCATGATGCAAGTACAAGAAGGGGGGRAAAAAAGTTTGTTTCATTTCAGTTCATTTAAATTGCTTTGCTACATAACCTCACAGAAGGGATTTGGAATTGTTCTTTTCTACAAACTTAAAGCTGAACATTTCACTTATAGTCTTGTATTACATTAAGAACCGGAACACGTGTAGAATCCTGCTCACGTGCCTGGTTGTTTAATGTTTCACAGGGACTGGGGGATGGAGTTAACACTTCTGCACTTTCAGAGTACTAAGAAAATGTGTGCAGTTTCACTGAATACTCAAACATTCTAAATGTCCAATTCAAAACAATGAACAGAAGGCAAACAAGATAAGAGAGTAAAATAACTTTAGAAAACATGAAACAAAAAACCTGGCTAGTCCATAAAGAGGTATTACTCACTGAGCAATGTGGTGTTGGACTGGCAGTAGGAAATTGCTTAGGATGGCAGTAAATTTAGCTTTCTATCATATCAGCAATTTTAAACAGTAGATAGTATAATTGTGTGAAGAAAAAATTTTGAGCTTGGTATGCACATATACATTTACTTCAGTCTTAAAAATCATTGATGGGAGAAAGCTCCCGTAAGCAACGAGTAACAACACCAGAAATGAGTCTTTCATGTGTAAATTTAGGAGTTTCTAGATTATAAACCTGATGGTGGTATGAAGATTTCCTGTCTGAAATAATATAGTCACACTGTCGCTACAGACAGTTGGCCAAATCCTGCTGACTCCAGCCCCTGCCACATCCATTGAACTCAGAGGTTTCAAATCAAAGGACAAATTTTAGCCCAGGATCTTTTAATCACCCACTCTTGACAGCATGACAAGTGGGAGTTTGTGGTTGCTGTTTTGTCCATCCTGCTTTACTCTGCTTTATGGGTTCAGAAGCCAGATTGATATTACAAAAGGACTATAAGTCTCCTGTTAAAATCTGATTGAAGTTGTTGGAATGAGGAATTTATTCTGACTGGCAAGACGTAATTGGGTATATTCCAGTAGTTTATATTCAGATGCAAGGAAAAGAAGAGATTAAGTAGATTAACCTCCGTCATCTGGGAGGTGACATTTCTTGCTGTGTTTGAAGTATTTTGCGAAGGAAAGATGGCACTGATTTTGAAGTTTATATTAATCAAATCTCTTTGATTTTGTTTGATGCAGCAGCTGCAGTGACACACCCTCGCTCTTTGAAAGACTTGAGCTGCAAGGGCCAGGATTGAGAGACCAGCTATAGCTCAGAAGTGTCACCTTCAGCCTCCAGGGGGAAGGAAAGCACTTGTCTAATTTCTCCACTTATCTTCTTAAATTTGCCTTAGAATTGGAAACAAAGGTGGGTGATTATTTCCTGACACAAAGCTCTGACTGAGAGGTGGGTTTCTGCACCAAAGCAAACTTGAAAATTAACAGAAGGAGGTTACGTGGCAAAAATGTTCTTTTTTTTTGTTCTTTTTTTTTTTTTTTTTAATAATTATGGCAAGAAGTTGTAGATGCAATCTCCTATTAGCAAGCTTTTCCTGACCTGAATTTGCAACACTGAAATTTTACTAGTAAAGCAACTACAGTGACACAAATTTATTCTGTGATTTCAGTTCATCATATTGAAGTGATACTGGGCTGAAACCCTACAAACATTTTATGCGTGTTTCATCTGCTTCAGTCCTACAGATGCTTTTGGCTGTGTTTCATTTTGTGTTCGTGAGTAGTCCTGAGGTGAAGTGAGCGCTCCAAGGGTCTGAATTAAAGAGCATAAACTTCTGTCTGAACATCACCAAAGGCAAACCATGACAATGGAGCAAAACTGAAACATCTTAACACTACATCAAAGGCAAAGATTTGTCTTTAATCAGCTACATGAATGGTTTTCGTTTGTATGAAAAACCCTTTTCAACAGCTGGAGTCACTGGAAACCAGTTCCATGCACCCTGTTACGAGGTACAAGCTGATCTGACTACCAAAGCCTTACCTAGAGAGGCTTTTCTTGGCAGGAGGCTGAAGACACCTCTCCTTGTCCCCACAGCCCCAGTCCCGCCTGCTGGGAAGGGTACAGAGCGCCACAGGTTTCACCCCATCACGCCCAAAGGAGCTGCTGGTGCGTGTCAGCCTCTGTCTATCCCCAAATGAGAGACCAGAGACCATTTCCAGATGGGGCCCTCCACGAGCATGGTCCCGCATGGCTCATCCCAGCTGGACTTGAGGCGCTTCAGGCTGCTGCGTTTGCCTGGGGGAAAAGAAATCTTCGAAAGGGACAAGGCAGGTAGCACACTTTCCCAGCCACACTAAAGAAAGGAGTGGTGGCTCTCCATGTTTGTTACGACTCTTATGTTCATTACTGTTTATTACAAGAGGACCAGGGGCGTGAGCAGCCAGCCCTGGAGAGATGACTCTGAGTGGATTTTGTGTTTTCATTTTATTTTCTTAAAGAAAATCAAAGCCCAGAAAAGGATAAGTTTTGACCTGTTGTTATTTGTTTTGGCAGTGACTAAGAGGGATAAGGCAACTACCTCCTGACAGACTTTGACTACATTTAATTGCTAAAAAACAGATTGCAAGTGACTTGAAGTGATAGGCAAGTACTTAATGAAACTATTCAGATCAGTAACTTTTCCAGTGAGAGCAAACCAAGGAGGGTAACCAACCGTTTATTGAAGCTGAACCACTGTTGAATCAATACTTAGCTATCAAAATATATTTAATCACAATTTTAACTGCTCTATTCCCAAAGAGTTACTTAGTATCTTAAAGGTGCTGGGGTTTTTTCTCTCTCTTCTGATCAGCCATCACCCCTAGGAAATCTTTTATTTCCACTTATTTCACTCTTCAGCCGCAAGTCAATCACAATATGCAGTACAAGACATCAAATATTAACTGAAAGAAGCAATATTATTGTAAATGGCTAGAAGGCATTACTACAAATATCAAGATTTATTTAACTAGTATACGACAGTTAAATCTTGGGAGAAATACTGCAAGTTTGGGACTCAAWTTCAGCATTCATAAAGCTGCTCTCTGGCTGAAACAGTTTCTCAGGAGAGATTCTGGCTACAGACACAGGCACTGGATCTACTTTTTAAGTAAGGAGAAACAAATGTAAACATTACTGATTATTTTGTTTCAAAAACACATTGAGGCGTAGGTACTATATTTGAGCAATGATTAATACTCATTATCTCAGAATATATCTCAGTCTTGTTTGTATGGTGTTACCAGAAGTCATTTTGACATAGGTATTATTTAACACCATTTTCAACCAAGAATGAGATTGCCTAAAGCAGAAACGCCACATCAGCCACAGGTAAACGCTGCCCAAATTTCTGTGAAATCTACTTGGGAATTAACAGTCACAGTTTGATCCCAGCTCAATCTTCAGTTTTAACATGACTGGAGCAGTTTTCCAGCTAGCTATAAAGAGAAATTGTTTTTCCTGAAGCACTGCAGTCCTTAACTGAGCCCTGGCTCCTTTACCTCCTCTAACTGAAACACTGCCAAAACCTTACTTCTCTCTACTCCTTCCACTTACACGATTCCTCTCCCTGGCAAATAAGGTAGCAGCAAAGGATTAAAAAACATCTTCAGCAACACAAAAGAGCAGGCAGCGCTTCCCCTCATAAAAACCCAGTCCAGAGGATGATACAGCATCTTTTTGACAAGTGATAAAGCTTTTATAGTTGTACTTATCCAGGCTGTTACTACTGCATGCTCTGACATTTCAGCATATCTGGGACAAAACAGATGTACTTGCGATGTCCCCGGTATCACATGCAGACCCTGAGCAGCACCTGGGAGCCCAGCTCCCGCCCCACAGCTCTGCCAGATGCGGCACGGTACAAGCAGAGTTCAAAGCCCACTTCTAAGGTAAAGGACAAGCAGGAAATATTGAAGAAAATGGCAGTAGGGACACAGGTCCACTAAAATCTGACAGCTTTACTATCTTTCTGTCAGTTAAGCTTTTAGCCTAAGCTCAAAAGAGAAGGCAAAAGAAGCAGCAGCAATAAGAAAAACAGTAACAAGAATGACCAGAACAAGACCAGACTGGCCTGAGTAAACACAGACTATAAAAAAAAATAAGGCTAAGGGCTAGATCTAGCCTCTCCAAAAACAAGGTGATACACTGAATGCATCCACTTTCCATACTTACAATAACGCAGCTTTATATTAGCAACTAAATAGTAAGAAGCCCAGCTCTGCCCTGCAGCTGGTTCCTCCATCTCTGAGCTGCTGCTCAAGCAATGCCCTCTGCCCGCAGGTGCAATGAGGCCCCCCTGGCTGGACACCCCCACACCTGGACGAGGTTTAGCCCTAACTGGCTGTTTACCTGTTACCTGTTAGTGTTTCTTACCACTTAACTTCTGCAAGTTTTCTTAAAAACTTATAAGAACTTCTGTAGTAAGATTATTCTCTTTCTGCTATAAGATTATACTAATTATATGTATCTTCCATGTGATATTTGTTTAAAATTAATTTGTCTTATTTGCCATATTCTCTTGTTAATTCTCCTGGTAAAGTTCTCTCAAAATCAGTTTTTTGGAACACTCTGGGTTTTTTTTTTTTCCTGGAACTCATTCCTCAAACTTCTTTGATTAGCAGATCATAATGGGGAGCAACAGTAGGAAGGAATGGAAAGAATAAAGGAGAATTACAGGATAAGCTGATCGTTCTGCCTGAACTGAAGGTGGTCCTGGCACTTTCTGTTACAAGACTCTGTTTTCACTTGAACTTCCAGGCTAAAATTTTCATGCAGAGGGTCTGCCTCCGCCTGACTTACTTGAAAACATCAGGGAAAACAGCTCAGCCATATCCAAAGGCAAAAGTGTAGGAGAAAACTGGTCCAACAATCTGGAACTGCTTCAGGAGAGTCTTCGTATTTCTGGGTAGGGAACTAGAAACTTGTGAAGGCAGTTATCTGTGTTCAGGCTTTGTCTCTTGCTATTCTGGGAAGGGGCAGAAGCGAGGAAACCACTCGAATTGTGTTCCTCAAAATAAAAATCTGAAGTGCATAATTTGTTAGAAATAATAACTAAATTCTCTACCTGCACTAAAGATTGTCTGTTTTGTGAATGGGGTGCCCAAGTGGCGCAGGACACAGCATTGCTACAGGAGGGAGCCGAGGGACAATCTCCTTTTGTCCTCCCTGCCATCGTCCCCTGGCAGAGCCCGGCAGTGACAAAGTACACTGACTCACCGGGGCTGGTGGCACAGGGAGCAGGGCGAGGGGGCAGTACGCTGGAGCGAGGAGCTGAGCAGGGCCGGCAGCCCCGGGCTGGATGGGGCTCGCAGGCGGGGGCGGCTCCGACCAGCTGAGCAAGACGCCTGGGATGAGGAGCTCTAGAGAGGAGCTTGGGAAGGGGACAGGGAGCCTGGCACTGAAATGGGGGTTCAGAGGGGTGAAGTAGATGTGAGACAGGCTGAAGAAAGCAAAGCCCAAGTAAAAGGTTCCAGGGCACAGCGGGGCACCCTGGGCCGCCGTTCCCGCTTCTGCAGCTCTGGGACCCCCCACCACAGCACAGCATCCCCAGGGCAAGGAGGGCGAGAGCCTGCTGCGGCAACCAGTTATTCCGTTACCTCCAGCAACAGCGATCTGGGCGGTAAATCTACAGGTTTCAGCCCCACTGGTGACTTGCAAGAAGAGAGAATTGGCGCTGTGGTTAAGACAGTTGAGCATTGCCTCTCAATTCTAGCCCAGCTTCTGCCCCAGACTTCTTCGAGAGCTCGCCTAAAGCAAAGAGTTCACACACAGYCACTAACCGTAAGTTCCTCTTTTCTGGCAAGTCGAACCCGCACCCCAGGGCTGGGGAACTCGCAGGGGTCCTGAACTCTCCCACCCTCAGCCAAAGTCAACCGGAGTCGGCCTCTGAACATAAAAGTTGATCTGTTCTCTGGATGCTCTGAAAAGTCAGGTTCCGGTATCTCAGGAAGTTCCGCTTAGTTTTTATGATACCATCCCTGAGCTGCAGCTCTCCAATGCTGAGGTGGAAATAATAATAATAAAATCACATATTTGTGTGGTGTAAAGACAAATCATTTTCATAAAGCTCTGACCCTGTGATAGAGTGTCTCAGCAAAGACYTGGACACTTTTTTGTGCGTTCAGATGACTTTGAATGCACTAAGTTACATATGGCAAACAGTGAGTGATGAGGAATTAAAACACAGATTAAGTCTTCATTCTCTGAGTGAAAGCTCTTCTTTCTGCTGGAAAAAAAGATGAAGCTTTTTAGATTAAAAAAAATCTGATGTCACAGTCACAGAACAGGGGCACTGAATCAATGTCCTCCGCAATTCTGCTGCATCTCCTTCTCACTTTAAATCTTTGCTGAAGCAGGAGGCAGAGTTCTGTTTTTCCAGGAAGGGTTACACAACATTAAATCCCAGAGCAACTGCATGTAAAACTGACAAACAGGTGTTATTAGTGTACAGTTAATTTCAGAGAGATTACCATTGGTTACTTAAACAAACATATGCATGTCAAATACTATAAACCAACATCAGACATATCTGGGATACTACAGATAATTTTAAAATAAAATTTATCTTGTATTCATAGACCTTTTCCTTTCCTCTTCCCTTTCCTCTTCCCTTTCCCTTCCCTTTCCCTTTCCTTTCTTTTCTTGCTGTTAGATATCTACACTTAATTGCAAGAATTAAATGTATCATTTCCATTTCCACACTCCACTGCTTAGAGAAGCACCTACAGAACACAGCAGCGCTCGCTTAAATACACAAGAATCACAGTCTTTATTCAGAAGCCGATATGCATTACACGCTGGAGCATACAGCTAAGATGAAGAAATCCTCTAAAATAAAAAAAAATCAGAACCCTGTCAGCAAACAACAAATCCGGGCTTCTTCACAGTTTGCAGGACTAGTCCTTGGATTAGCACTGACTCGTCCTCAGTTGCTGGAAAAAACAGATGTGGTTCAAAGAAGTCTTTCAAAGTGGCGGAGGYGCTGGCACCTGGCCAGGCCAGCCTCCAGCCAGCATCAATCAGCCAAGGGGTCTCCAGCCCCATCCTCCTGATTCCCCCTGCTCCAAGCAACGTGCCGGGTGGGACCTGCCAGGCAGGCTGCCCACGGGGAGACAGCCATGAGCGGCTTCTCAGCCTCCCTGCCCAGACCATGCCGCCTCTCCCTGCTCCTGGCTGTTTCTGGCGGTGTGAAAGCTGCGTGCTGAGCAACGGGGTGTCATCTACAAAACGCGGGGGGGGGG
>JAYKAV010003036.1:291510-324538 GCA_035582835.1 Phoebastria nigripes | reverse complement strand
GGGGGAAGAGAGATTTATTGCATTAATATGTTCTAGTATTGGGCTGTCCTTGAAAATCAGAGAAAGGGTTGCCTATGGATAGTGCACTGGGTTTAACCCCTGAGATCCAGTTTTTAATGCTAGCTTTGCTACAGAGGCCCATGGTCTACTGGTCGTACTAATGTTGGCCAGCAGTAAGTACTCCATGAGTCATCTGCCTGGGTCAAGTGAGATTGTCAGGGAGCGGTATACAGCTTTATGTAAAGTATACACAAGTATATATGTAAATAAGGCATATCTGGCCCAGTCTTTGCATGCATTTCCCATCATTCCATCCTGTTTTAAGGAATCTAATTCCTTCTGAGTGGAGTGGCTCTACCTACCCATTCAGAGGAACTGTCTGTCTTAATTAAAACACATACGAAACAGGAGGAGAGGGGCTTTCTCTATACCATGCCCCTGTGAAGTATTCAACGTATAACGTTCTTGTTAAAAAAACACTTTGAACTGGGATCTTGGATGAAATTCTGCTTAATTAAAATCACCGCAAGCTTTCCCCTTTGATTTCAGTAAAATCATTATCGTTTCCCAATTTGAAATTCAAGTAACAATAACAATATAAAATGCCCCACTGGACTAGGATTTATGATCATTCAGTTTCTTCTGTCTGTAAATACTAATAAACTTATTCCACAGCCTGGTTGTGGCAATTGCTACGACTTCCTTCTGCCAAGACTTACACAGAGTGAAAGTACTCCCAGGATTTTGCAAAAGAAACATCTGGTAMAAGTCCAGGTTATCACTGCGCAGAGAAATTCTGAAGGCTTTATTCAGTTCTTATGTGATCCTTTGGTAAAATTTACATCGCTAAACATTCAGTGGAAGCAATCAAAGTAGGAGGCTTATTCTTTTTTTACAAAGTTAATATGCTTCCTTCCACTGTTAGTATTCTTTCGACAAGTCTTAAAGCAAAGACACCAGTGTATGAAATGATGCAACAGGAACAAACAGGGTTTCTTGCTCCTCTTGCAACACTGTGGTTGTTAATAGTTTGGATCATTGCAGGCCAAATTTAACAAATTAGCAGTGTCTGAAAAATTAAGTATTATATTTCTAGTATTAGTCATTTTCTCTGATTAATCTTCTATTACTGCAACAGAGCAGCCTCATGTAGGAAGCAGAGCAAGCGCTTGTCCCTAGCTCAATCACAGTGACGCTAAAGAAAACCTTACAGCAAAAAAAAATTGTTCATTTTTTCAGTTTTTTGCAGAATTGTAAGTTGTCATTTCCAAATAAGTTTCAAGTAGTGTCTGTTTTGAGAAAGCCTTCGTATGAATTCACCCTAGCAGAAAACAACCTTGTCTTTAGCAAAAAACATGTGAACTATTTCACCAGTCATACTGTGTTCATAAAAGTGTTAATTGGGCTTTGAAGTTGATGCTGTTATAAAGCACAATAAGATGAGAAACAAACACTCAGCTGAGGCAAGGCGCATTTATTTTTTTTTAAATCCCTTTTCTTCTTCCCACAAATATCTGTTTCAGGGTGGACTCTGTACATCCATTCTCCCAAAACAAGATTTCCTGTCACACAGCTGTGTTCACTAGAGCCATCAAAGGAGTTAATAGATTATTAATAGCAGTTAAGGGTTATTACTTGCAATACCCTGTCCAAGAAAGAAATCCCACAAGGAATCTGAATTCCCATTGGATGCATTTCATATAAATATCTTGAAGAACTGCAGCTATGCCTTGTTCTGCAAGACCAACCAGACCACTCCTTTCCTAGAGAGACTTCTGCTAAAACAATAGCAAGCTTGATTTTCTGTGCTTAGTGATAAATTGGGAAACTAAGGATGTACTGCGCATATTGAACAGATCCTTAGGGCATACAAAAGACTTATATTTAGGGCATACAAAAGACTTACATTAAGGCCAACTCCTAAATATCCAAGAGTCACTCTAGACTTCCAGGACTTCTAGGACAGCATGAGCAAAGAATACAGACAGCAAGAAAATTTGGGTTTAACCCCTTCCAGAATGGTGTTTTTCCCAAACTTCTCAATGCTTTACAAATTCTTCACATCTGCACCACCGCCACGGACTAGCAGTCCACAGGGCTCTGTGCTTCTGAATGAAGAGCTGCATTCCTGCACAAGCCCTTGCAAAATCCATGCCAGTACTCATTCATCATTTGCATTCATCACCTTAATTAAACACCTATTTGGGTGTACATTCGCTGATTCACATAGTGCTACATTTTGGTGCGGAGCTGAGTCTTGGTATGGAACAATGCTTCAGCAATGATTTTTCTTGGGTCTGAATTTGGTTCAGGATAGGGCTCAATATAGAAGTTCAGGAATACAGATACAGTTATTCTGAAGCCCTAATATTTCATCCCACTTTCTCACAGTGGACGCATGTCTCTGGAGTGCTGTGGTAGACACTGATACCAACCCACCATGTTCACTGCTTCAGGTAAAACAAAAATCTCATTTCCAAAAAAAACAGAGGACTAAGCAGCCAAAATTGCTTAAAAATATACTCCTGAGTAAAACAGTTCATATGTTTCTATGAATCATTAGATGTATTTATTTTTAATGTACAGAAATCCATTCCCCTACAGAGATTCTATTCCTAAGGCTATTTTATTGCAAGAATTCAACTTATAATAAAGGCAAATGCATATTCTTTCTTATGTACTCATTGAATTTTCCCCAGATGAGGCTTTTAAACCTACTATAGTTTACAGAAGGTCTAGTTCTTGGATATTTACTTGTTTCTACATTAGATGGTTACATGATTGAAATGTAAAAATCTTTTATAGTCCAGAAAACCTTCAGTTTTGTCTCTAAAGACTCTTAACCTTCACTTGGTGCTGGTTTGTAGCACAAGGCATTGAATGAAGCTGGAAAACGGTGCATCTTGATGCTACTGTTATCCTGAAGGAACAATCACTATCTTAAAATCAAAGGTGATCCTATTTTAAACCTGTGCAATGACCACATAGATTGCTGAAGATCAGTGATCTTCATCTATTGCTTACTGCAACGTAATAAATAATGAGTTGATGAGCTAATTATTTTAATGCCATTGGGATAGAACACTGAAGCACGACTAGGTGCTAAGAGTAGACAAATTCTTCCCTTCTACAGGCTTTACTTAGTTCCTGAACCAGTTCTGCATTCAAACTCTTATCATTAACTTCCAGTTTTCCAGGGGATTTTGACAATGAGCAACTCAGGTTTGTTAAATTACAATACTCATTTATACACAAGCAAAATAAAGGTCATAGAAACTTTTAGTTTATTTTTTGCAGCGTCCTGCAGAAACGCAATGTGAACGGTGATAAGCAATGCAACTGATATTAATTCAGAGTTTCCCCTTTAAAAAAGGAAACGGGTCAAAGGATATACCCTCTAGGGTATGCGCTGGGATTACACACCTGTGATTAATCTAACAAACTGCTGGAGATGTAATTGTTTCTTCATAGAACTGCAGCTGAAACAACAGTTCTTTGGCAGTAAAATAAATGTAACCCCTTGTGGTGCCCCTAGACATACAAGATAATTACAACAAAGTACCTTCATAGGAAGTTAGGACACTCCTGCTGCATCATTAAAATAAACGGACCTGCGATAACTGATGCAGCCTTGGAAGTGCCACAGAGGAGCATGGTACTCAAGAGATGAAAGAGATCGGCTCTCCTCCTGGAACGTGCATGTGACTTCCATTAGCTTTAGTGGAAGCTGAGATTTCTAGTCCAAATCTAGCAAGAATAAGAGACAGGTTTTGTCCCTGTGAAGTCAACTGCTGTTTTGCCGTGGAGTTCAGTGGGGCAAGACTTCTAAAGTAAAACTTAATTATCCCAAGGCTTTTCAAGGCCACTCAGTGCCTCGCGGTGGAGACTGGCGCAGAGAGATTTAAGCTCGCTCCAACCAAGCTAGCTGCGGGCGCTGAAGCAGCAGAGCCGCATCTTGTGCTGTACCCGGGACAGCCATTTGCCTGCAAAGAGGCAGCCCTCATCGTGCTAAAAGCAGTCATGCTGCGGCCAGGACTCCTGCCGAAACCYGCACAGAGCTGCTCGGGGCCACAGCACTGGACCAGCAGCAGCCTGAGGACCACCACGCTGAACCCCCCCAGGGTTTTTCCCAACATTAAATACAGTCAAACACCATAAAGGGGAAACAGTACTATCATTATGCAATTACATCAATTAAAGAATGTTAGCATGTATTAATATCAAATAAAGACAAACTTTCCCACTTTTCACAGGTTGGGTGATGACTTGCAGGACAAAGTAAATGAAAGGTAGAAAGGCCTCCCAATGACTTAGTGTGTCCAGCATCAGTCCCATTTTGATCTGTATAGAACATATCCATTTTCATTATAAACATCTCAACAGCAATGTTGCAACAACTTTCTTCGGGTAGTAATTGCCAAGTTATCACACAATCAAACACATCTATGAATCAGAATGCAATTCTTCTAGATATCCAATACTTACTTTTATTTCAGTAAATTTTCCTAATTATACCTCATAATAATTCTCGAATCGCTCCACTTCCTCAGTGCACATACCCAGTTACTCGTAGACGTATCATTCTGAGGAAGAGCTTTCTAAAGCCCTGCCCTAAAGACTTGCTTCTCACTTACTGGGATATTTTAAGTCAACGCGTACACTGCTCTCCATCTATATCCAAAACGCTGTGAAGTTGCAAAGATTGCCAACAGACTGCGTTGCAATCATGTTGGAGTACCAGGTACCCACATATGACAGTAAGTATAGATAGGGTCATTAGGAGAGCTAATTTATGTTATGTTTAACACCATTTAGTGGGAAATAAAATATGTTGAGGCTGCTTTCCTTAATTTTTTTTTTTCTGGGCTGGTAAGCTCAGCAGTGTCCATTTGTTTGACTCCTGCCTCTTCATCCTTTTCAGCTGAGTAGGTGTGCAGATAATGCTGTAAATCTAAAGGAAAGGGTTAGCCTTCATAGTAGACAATATTTTTTCTCTGGAAACAGGAAAAGGCAATGTAGTAGTATATATGTGAAAGTTGTCTTCACCACTTCAAGAATGAAAAATGTGAYTTTCATTTTTTAAAAAAGCAAAAATGTACAGGCATAAATTCTGCATAGGTAAATGTTTATGTAGGAAAGTTTACCATGTTACAGAATCCTGTTCTAAAACAACTAGGGCAGTATGACACTTTAATGTAACTTCTGGCACAGTAAATTTGTCTGCATAAATGGGGCCCTGATCTGGGCGAACACACCAAGTTGTCTGTCTCGTGCCAATGGAAAAAGAGTCTAATAGCCAGGTTACAAGGAAACAAGTTCCAGGTTCAGACTTATTCAGCAACACAATGAGAGCACGCGGGATGAGGTTTTAGGGCAGAAGTAAAGGGACATTTCAGGAATATCACTCCATTTCATCCCTGCTAACTGATTGTTTACCTCTTGGCTAGGAGCAGATTTGATTCACCGTGACGTGAATCAAATGTTGTGGATAAGAAGCAAAATGCAGATAAAAGAGGAGCTTTGTTCTTAGATGTTCTTCTACTCCACCACTAAAAAATACACGGGTTCTAAATACTCCCCTATTGCAAAATTGGCAAAAAACAGAATCTGAGACTGGTTTAGGGGGCTAATAGCTGAAGAAAATCTTATAATGAGATTTAATTTCTTTCCAATGCATATCACATATGTAAACGAAATAAACACTAAAATTTAGAAGTCTCCTAAAAGAATAAAGTAACTGAAAGTAATTAAAAAAAAAAACTGATGTCATTAAGAACTGCTGCTTTATATAAGATTTTAAATAATATAAATGAAAACAACATTTTTCTTTGATGAAGTCCAGTGCTGGACTGAAAACTCTGAATTTTACAGATGAGCTTGAAGAAAGATAATTCTACATTTTTACACCAGTAATTCATTTCTTATACATTTCTTTTTTTCTTTAAATTTTACAGTCTTTCTTGTCACAATTCTTGTATCGATATTCAATACAATCATTCCTAGCAGAACCAGTACAATTGACTACATGATTATAATATTATCTCAGTGAATTCTTCTTTTGGAATAAATGCCAATTAACCTAAGGTAACATGATGCATAAATGAAATAACTGCATCTTAATAATCTTCATAAAAGAATAATTCTCATGCAACATCATTTTTTAAATAGCTATTTCAGCAAATTCCCTATTTACAGTAATTATCTTTAAATATGAATCTTTTTTGACTTACTAATGTGCAAGAATGCAGCCATATTAAAGTAGATGCTTTTCATTTTAATCACATTAACCAAAGCCTTCTTCACCGTTTCTGTCTAAATAAAGGCTTGCTGCCCAATTGCTAGACTGCGTGAAATGCCCTTCCTTACCAGGCTGTACAGATTAAAGGCTGTACAGATTAATAGGACTCTACAAGCTCTATTTTATAGCTACACTTTTGGTAAATACCTTGCAGACGGTTTCAGCTAGAGACTATCTTCTGTCTTTTTGAGTCTGCATCATTCCTTGGGATTTCTATGTGTCTGCATAATTCAGAGTTCACATCAGACAAATGGTTATTAGCTTCTCCGCAGCTCTCCAGTCTTCAGCCCAGAAGGAGTCACAGTCTGAGGTGCCCTCCAGGAGTTCCTCCTTTCACGGATGCCTATTTCTGCTTTTATCAAAAAAGGAAGAGCTTTTTGGCCAGTTCTTCACTTCTGGTACCTCATATCAATTCTCAGAACTGGACTCTCTGCTTTTAGCAAACATCACACCGCTGGGGCTGGGGCACAGGCATTCAGGCCAGGCTCTCACCATCCCTGGCTGGAGAACCTCGGGTAACTTGTATTTATTTCCCTACCTAAATGTTAAGAAAAGTCTCTCCTTTGCATTTCTGTTCCTCATCAGGGAGAAGGATTTTGACCAATGTCACGTCCATTCCCAGGGATATTTTAGGCTTTTGTTTGGGGGTCTCTCTGGTTACTGTCCCCTAGTAAGGAGTGTTTGGGTTAACTTCATTGAACCCTGACTGAAACTATTAATTTCAGTCATATGTTACTCACTTCAATAATTTCATTGCACATTAAAAAGCTCAACATAATATTTATTTTGAAGTCATGCAYGAAGCTTTAGGTATGGGGTAGAAAATCTCCAGTAAACAGATATTTCCCTCAGAAGCTGGAGTCACCATTTAGTTCAAGCCTCCAGCCAGAAAAGATACACCGAAAACCAAAGCTAAGCGGAGGCTAACAGGCTCAGCCCACAGTGCCTGCCCGGCCCAAGCAAATTCAGTTTCGCAGTGAGATTTTGTTACCAAAAAGTTGGTTTCACTTGTAATATTTCACCCACCAAGATAACTGATTGAACACACACAGAAAGAAGAGGGAAAAACAAATCTATGCCAAATTTTATACAATCTCCCGCCTTTTCTCTATTTATAACTTTTTTCTTCACTTGGCAATCTCTCGAACAGTATCAAATGTCCCTTGGTGGTAAAAATATTTAAATGATAGCTCTCAGCTTTCATGTGTAAATGGTTAAAGACTAATTCCTTTTATTTTTAGGGTCAAACAAGATAAATAACAAGAAGAAGGGAGAAAAAATGACAAAAGATAGGAAACTGCAGTTCTGCCTTCAATACTCACAGTTCAGCTTATTGAAAACTGCAGACCTTCGTTAGCAACATGGCAAATCTTTACTACATCTGGATCGCTCAGGCGTCTCTTTTAGCTCACCACTCTGGGCACAGCAAGAATTACAGAGGCAGATATGTCTCAGACAGCAGCCATTGGTTCTTGGTAAACAGAAACACACACAGACACACAGACAAATGCAGCTAATGGAGAGAGATGGGAGGAAGCTGAAATTTTAAGCTTGTTCCCTATGAGAGGCTCAAAGCAGAGCAATGATGTCCCATTTGTGCTCCCTGGCTGCTCTGAGAAGAGATCAGGAGTGAGACCACTGAAGGGCGTGATGGGAAGCTCTTGTAAGTCTTGGCATGTTAAGGCACGGTGGCAGCCTTCAGGGTCGTAATGCTGCTACTGAATGTGATAAGGTCATCTCTCTGAAATGCTCAGCATTGCCTGCCAACTGCCCTTCACAAAATAATTGCCCAGGCGGGACTGTGCTTGTCCCATCAAACCCCGTCCTGCTTGGGAATGGCACCACCATGCAAGGCTGCTCTAGGCATGCCCGCTCCGAACCTGGGGCTCACCATCACCCTCCTCTCCTGTCAGAAACATGGTTTCTAATCACACATGCGAGCTATCAGCGGCTTGAGATGCTCTCCACGCATGGGATTCCTGGTTAGAAGTATGGAGACTATAGTCTACAGTATCTGCAGGGCATCTGCACACAATGGCTTTGTTTTATAAACCATGTTTGACCAGGCTTTCCGTTTCAGAATAAGACAAAAATCTGGCTCCAAGACCCCTCTTCCCCACCCCCTTATCAAGAAGCCTGTTCCAAAGCAAGAAGCTCATATACCATTAAAAAAGGAGTTTTAACATGGCTAAAGCTGTTTCCCCCTACCAGATGAACCATTCTGGCTGAAGTTTTCCTCACTAATACAGCACAACCCAGGTTCACGCTAAGGGAAATTTCAGTCTAAGCAGACAACAGATGGCAGAGTTATAAACAATTGAGAACTGAGTCTTTTCGTAGAAACTAACAGGAGACCTCAATAAGAGGTCGTGCTAACATGTCTGCTCATAAAACTTAACTTTTACGTGGCATATTCTTATTTCAAAGCGGACATATGAATAGTTATCATACAATTGTGTACTTTCCTAACTTTATGGTTTTCATCACCTATTTCAATAGCTCTGAGATAGTCCATGCTACACTTTCATACGGTATGAGCTTATGAAAATAATGATAGAATCTCATACTACAAATCATTTGCAACGGAAAGGAAGGTGATTTTTTATTTTTTTTTTAGAAAAGAGTCTATAGACCATGCACACTCATTTAGGTTATTTAAGTATATATAAATGTTTACATTGGCCTTTAGTATTAAAATGTTTGAGCATTATTTAAAATGTAAAAATACAACGATGGGGGGAATTCAAAAGAGCACCTTTCAAGGAAGCACTGCCAAGGGCACGCTCCGGCTGTGGGTGCAGGGTAAGTGCTAAGTGAGGGCTACAGTCCCAAGCAGATACATTACACATGCACAAGGCAAGCCCACAACTACCTGTGAGCATGAGCTAAAGCTGCGATTCCAGCCACAGCCACTTACTTGCCTTGAAAAGTCACCTTCCGTGTGCTTTTGATATGAGGCATCATTTTTGATCATCTAATGCCTAGGACAAGTTGATAGGTCTCAGGATCCTCATGGCATGGACAATCATGGGCCTGTGCCGGACAATAACCTGGGGTGCCGCAGCCACCCCAAACTCAGGGTGCAAGGACCATTCTTCTGCTAATAACAAGGAGAGTATTTCTGACAAGTATTTGAGATTCTACCATGCAAGCAGCAAAGGACTGAGAAGGCAAAAGCTTCCAAAGCTCTGAAACATATTTTTATAAAAAAGACAGGATTTTGTTTAACATTTCTGAATTGTGGCTTATTGCCCACCAAACAAAATGTTAACAAGATAAACTTGTAATTTAAATTACTAGTACTTCCAGGATACTTAGAAATGTATATTCTTTTCATCTAGCCTGATGATTAAAAATGCCTTTGGGATCATGCCTAGAATAATGTTTTACCGTATGGAGGCCAATAAAGAGTCTTTTGCTAAAAACTTGGATCAGATACACTGTTACTGTTCCCACCTCTTAATCAATTAAAAATATATATCGTAACAGCATATGCCTTGTAAGAAGGAAAACACAGAAGTTATTCTCCTCTCCCTGAACACGCGTAACTGTTACTCAGTTTAATGGGACATATATATGTACACCGAATGAAAAATATCTTCCAGAATATGAAGGATTCGTATGTATCTGTAAATTATTACATGGTTAGGTGCAGGCTGGCCTTTCGCCACGTTAGACTCAATGCACCCAGTTTTGCCTAGTCTTGGAAGCTGAACAGTCCCAGGCCTGGCTAGCATTTCAATGCGGAGACCATCTGGGAATTCAGTGTGCCATGGGCACAAGCCAAGGAGTCACAAGGTGGTGAATATTAGGCTATAGAAACTGAATGAGTGGAAAGATTTCATTCAGCTCCATCAGTGCTGCCGAACCGATGAATGGGAATTTCCTCATTGCTCTCCTGCCTCTCCCTGCCTTCCCCCAGTAAGGAAATATTCCGATTAATTTTAATGGGAAGGACACTGGAAGGATCCAAAGTGAAGGATACAATGCAAAAAATATCTGTAAATGTAACACAAAATTAGAAATACAGTGAAGAAAATATCAATAATCCAAGTGGTGTTTGAACACTCCGAGTCAAGTGGGTGAAATCTATTTGCAGAAATCTGCATAATTTTTTTTTTTTAATCACTCACCTGACTCTAATGGGAGGTATTTTCTTTAACAAAGTAAATGAAAAGCCCTGTGGCTGCACACATCAAACCTGCAGTACTTATACACACTGTGACTGGTACCAAACCAAACGGAAAGATACTTTTGATTTGCAAGTGTATGTACATGTATGTTGGACCTCACAGCCGTATTATAAATGACAGGGATGTTTTTGACAGTCAAAACATTTAACATTATGCTATGCTTCTAATTGAGAGATCTAACTAATGCCTGAGGCTATTGCAGAAAGCACTGAAGAAATCTAAAAAACATTTTGAGCTTTAGCAGGAAGACGGGAGGAGGGAACTCCAGCAAATCCATTTCTTTGTCTGAGGTTTGACCATGAGAAACAAGACATCCTGAAAGCATCAGGAGCCTTAACAATAGCCAAGACATGGTCTTGGGAAATCAGATCTTTTGATCACTTGAATTTCTTTTTGCTTTTCTATCTCTTCATCCCACCAAGAACTGCAGAATATTTAAACCACAAACTGTTATTGAAATACAATTAGAGAATGGTTATTGGTACTTACATAGAAAACATTTGATAGCTTAATGATTCCTACAGTTTATTTTACTTATACTTGAGCAACTTTCATGTCATTATTTTTTAAGAAAAAAAAAATGAAGAATTTTTTTAATATCATGGGCATAAGCATAATGAAAAAGGGAAAGAAGAGGAGGACTTATGAAGAACAGATGTTTTGTAAATAAAACAAGCCATTGATGGCAAATTACTAGTCATCATCATGCTAATTATTCTTTCCTGGGCTGCCAGCATCTATAAAAATATTCCGGTATACATCTATCCAGAACTGGAAGGGGAAAAGCTGTCTGAACTACTGATATGGCAGCACTGCTGGAATCAAGGGTCCCAATTCTCCTCCCGACATTATACCGTAACTATTCAGTTACAGCTATGCAAAATGAACACGTGGATTACTCAACCAGAATAGCAGCATTTGACAACAATTTACAGGGGTGTAAAATTTCTGTGCCGTGTTCTAGGCAACAAAGAACCACAGGAACTATAATCCGTTATCTGAAACTTCGCTATCTGCAAACGCAGACAGATACAAGCAAATCCTTCATTGCAAACAGCAACGGGCTTGCTGTCATTAATCACTACAAGGAGGCTATTGAAGACAGACTCTGGGATGGATTTCAGCAGCAGCCTGCAACTTTATTAGCTTAACATATCCAAGCATTTAAGTGGATCCAGTGTAGGAGTTACAGGACTCCCACCATACAACTTATAATTCATGGTCGACTGTCCTCAGCCTACCTACAGAAACCAGCTTCAGACATCTGACATCTTCTCACCTTAAAGAGAAAGAGAGGAGCACGGAGGGGGGGCTCTCAACCTGCAGAGGCTCTGGGTCTCCTTTTTCAGCAGTCTACCAGCAAAACCCCAGCTCTTCACTTCTGGGAGATCATACTTCAACCTCCTATCCATGCTGGATACCAGCTTCAAGTTTCAAAGTAATTATTACACTAAATATTACAAAGGTATAAAATGTACTTAGTATTTATAACCATGTCCTATGCCAGATTTATTGCCATAATGACATATGAGTGGAAAAACAGACAAATAAGACATAAAAATACCTGTCCTTCCTCAGTTTTATCCTAATAGGAAAAAATGTTATTCTGACATCAAAACAGGCAGCCTATTAAATCTGCAAACTCCTGAAAACACGGTTCTTAGATTATATCTACAAACCAAGAATGAAGATACAGTTTAAGTTAATTGGAGTTCCCAATTACAGCACACACCATGTCACATAACCTCAGGAAGCACCATCAAGCCTCCAAAACCATGCCATGGGAAGCCTTCTTCTAATTTCTACCCAAAATGTATTCATTGGCAGTTTATACCCCACTTGACCCAACGCTGCCTGTTAGCTTAAATAGCTCTTCTTCTTTCCTGGCATTTGCCTCCAACCTCTGATGTTGGAGATGTTAACTGTGTCGATGAAAGGGGGAGAGGAAGGTCCTACCATCTCCTGGCCAGCCAGTGGGAGAAAAAGCCGACAGAAGAAGGAGGGGAAACCCTTCTTCTGTCCTCTCCTGCGCTCACTGCCCTCCCTGCTCCTTCTGCAAGCTCTTCGCCACCCAGCAGCTAACCAAGGCTCTGACCACATTTGCCATTTCTTCACTGGGCAAAAACACAGTGTAACATGTTTATTAGGCAGGAAACAAAGAAACAATCCCCCTCTAGGAATTAACAGGATTTGACACTAAATAAATCATGTTGAATAGACTTGAAGTGATAGTTAAGGCAAAGAGTTTTGGAAAGCTGAAGAAAAATGGGTAAAAGGAAGAATAGTATTTTGGGAGCCCTGAGCTGTGAGGAAAATATTGGAAAGCTTTTGTGACCTGGATGAGGACAAAGCTCCCTTTTCACTGCTATTGATCAGCAGATTGGGTACATGTGTTTCAACACGGTGACGTGACCTGGAGTAATGCAGGCTCTCAAAACAGCCATGCTCCCAATATATCCAGGAAGGCCAGCAGTGGATGGAGTGGCACAAAGTCATCCACTGATGCACAGGTTGCATTTCATCTCACCCAGAAAAGACAATAAACATATTCTCTTAATCACAAGGAGAAGGAAGAGTCACTCAAACTGAAAAAGAAATGGAATTTTAAAGATATGTTATATGGTTTTGGACCGTTGGCTAGACTGTGTCTGAGGGCACAAATGCCTGTGCCACCAGCATCCCCTCTTCAGAGCCAGAAGAGCTGGAGCTGAAGGGTTGGAAACACAAAACAGGGCTATAAACTCACTGAAGGTTTGTCTTGGCATTCGTTTTTACAGATTTACAGATGCAACGAATGTTCTGTTTAAAATATCCACCCAGCTGCTTTTTATCAGCCTCAGACAATTTAGCACCCACCAGCGTCCCTCTGAGATAGCCAGCGACAAACAGGGATTGGCCCCTGCCTGATAACGAAGAACGGCAGATGATAGGCAGCAACAAGCTGCGCCCCTGGGCTGTGCCGGGGGCAGAGAGGGGCCAGGAGGAGGGGGCTTGGTCCCTCGTCCCCCCCAGGGCGGCAGAAGACCCCCTGTGGAGGAGAGCCCAGCGTGCCGAGGGGTCTGCATCACCCCTGCCAGAGGAGGGCAGGGGGCCGGGCAGTGCAGGGAGCAGGAGGGAGGTGACAACCCAATCTACCCTCCAGGAATGAGGGGCCCAGCTCAGCAAAGCAAGGATCCCGCAGCAACAAGAGGCTACTGGAAAGGGGCAGAGCTGACCGGACCAGCCAGGAGAAGAGCCGAGAAGATCTGGGCTTGCTGCTGCCGCTGCCACCCAGGCGAGAGGAGCGGGGAGCAGCACAGCTGCTGCCAGGGGCTGCCGCCCTCCACCGAGCTGAGCCCATGTGCTTTCCCTCAGAAAGAGAAACCAGCCTGGTCTTCCTGCGTCTTGGCATAAGCAAAGCTGGCGGCAAATCCGTGACCATTTTGCAACAGTCTCCAGCAGTTTAGTGCCCCTGGCAACTGCCTRCTTTCCACAGCCACGGGTCCTGGTCCAGGTTACTGCTGGAGAATTAGAAGTGTAAAAATAGAAATGCAGTTTCTTTAGGGACATTAGTTGTTAATTCTCTGCCAGAGGAGGGGTCCTTTGTCAAACCTTTATGCACTTGAAGAAATAGTGGCTAGTGGGGCAATTACCCCATTACAGAGGGCAATGGGCCAGAAGCCCACACCTACAGTGGATAAAAGAAACTTTTTCCCCACTGGGTCCCAGGCCAGGTGATGCCCACAGGCCATGCTAGGCAGGCAACAGCACTAAGCACAGGCTGTCCAGAGGGAAACGACATGCAAGGGAATAAAGCTGCTGGCAGACAAGAGCCACTGCCAGCAACCGCTAGTATGATCCATGCAAAAAGCTGCATGAGCACCTTCAGGCTTGAGGACATCAGTAGCCAGCACACCACAGTGATGGCTCAGAGATCTGAAATGACTCCAGTTCTTGGACAAACCGACATGCTGGAAGGAAAGCAAGTGTGGACTACTCAAATGAAAATAATGGCTATTACCAAGCACCTACTGCAGGCAACAGTGGAAATCCAGCTCTTTCTGAACCTGGCAAGATCCATGTTCTTGTGCAAGAACAAGATTGCTGTTCAGCAGAAGTATGTTACAGGCTGAACTGAAGAATGAGCTGTGCACAGGAGCCATCACTAAGGCTGAGCAGGAGGTGCAGCTAGTGAAAAATCAGACAGCGGAGACAGCATCTCAAAGCCTCTGCCAGCAACAGAGGTGAAAAGTGGTGAGGCAGCCTGGCCGGTACAAGTTAGGGATTGACTTAACAGAAGCCTTGGTGGAAGGCAGTGAAAGGAAGCAATTAGCACAGCTGCAGTAACGCTGCACCAGTGCATCCTCCAAGAATAAAGGGGAGCTTGTCAAGATATGATCAAGTGCAACATCAGATCGCGCTTAAACTAAGGAGTGTTCCTGGCAGGCAGTTCCCAGCTTGAATTCCCTGAATATCAGGTAACAGTGAAGCTAAGTGATATTCTGGAGGTTAGCCTGACAGGGCAACGTGCCTAACCCGGGACATCCCCACCTCCACACCCTCAAAAGCCCAAAAGAGACGTAAAAACATGCATTGGCTGCATGACACGTAATGCACAGGCAGGTCAAACACATGGATAAAATATTAGGAGCAAGATATTTCAGCAGTTTTAATTTGGATAATCTCAGATAATGATGGGAGCAAACAACCAAGGAAATAAACTGCATATCTGGATTGCTTCAGTCCTTCAGAGTGCCTTCTGAATCTGGAATGAATCAGGCACAATTTAGAGGTACTGAAGGATCTACAGAGGTTTTTAAATTAAAGAACTAAAGAGATTTTAGTTCCGTTCAAAATGTTGTTTCTGAGAACTGAAGAAACCTTCACGTATTTCATAAGACACATTAAGAGTGGCAACAATTTTTAAACTTTTAGAGGCTTAAACCTCAAGAAACAAATAGCAGCCTTTAAGGAGATGCATCCTGAGCGTATAGTCAGTGAGGACAGGCTAAGAGTTTCAGACCACCACCAGAAAGCATGCAAAACAAAAAGATACTGGCAAAACCGCAGGCTATCTGCACAGAAGACACCACACCTACAAAAACTTTGAGCACATTATCAGAACCGAGAGCATCATCTCGTCATTTAAGAAACAAATTATCTAGACAAAGGAAGAAGAAAAGTTGATGAGTAAAACAAAGGAACGGTTTCTGAGCCATGTTTTGTTCACGTTTTCAGATCCACCCCTCAATCTGCGGGAGTTTGCAATGCCCCAAAATCTCCTGGTGAGATCCGAAACTGGTGAGGCTGGTAGGTGCTCTTTGATGAGTTTCCCACAGATTAAATGAGGATTGCTACAGAACTGGAGAGTTCAATTGTTGTGGAAGTCCTCAAATCCTCTCATTTACATTTACTCAATAAGGAATTCAGTGTACACAGGCTCACAACAGCCTGTAGCAACTCCTTATCAAGCACAGCCTAGCAAGACATCCATGGAGATGGATTCACAAACCAGCCGAATAAACATTCACAGCTCAACAGAAAACAAAAGGAAAATGCAACTGCTGTTTGCAGGGCACAAGTGTGCACAGGCTCCCTCTGGTCTCCCCACGTTGGACAAGACCGACTTGAGGATCCTGGTTACTTCTTATGCACAAAAATGTCTATCAAAGGAGACCCCAGTTCAAATATAGTATCAACAAAATAATTGCCTGGAGTTCATACAGATTAATTTCAAGGACTGAAAAATACCATCTGGAAATCACTGCTTTCTGGTTGTGTATGACACTTCTGAAAATATGCAACAGCAGAGCTGCTGGAGCATGAAAAGGAGCTTGAGACTGTTACAGACATGTTGATGAAATCCGTAATGCTGTGGTTCAGCCCACGGGGCTGCATCTATGGTGATACAGAGAGGGAACCTGATGTATGTGCGCCAAAAGCTTAAGGTAATCATATGAGCACATTATATAGTATAATATAAAGTAAGTATGTTATAAGGTGGTTTATGAAAGGAATGAAGAGTAATCACCCTACTGGCTTCATGCTCACAGTTCTCATCCAAGAACAACAGGACTATGCTAGGAAGATACCTTCAGCTAATTACAATTAATGAGTCAGGGCTCAGCTATCTGTCTGTCTCCCAGTGGGACTATTTTTAACCCCAAAAACCCCAGCTTGATTTTCAGACACAGCGTCTCACCTCTCTACAGGTGTGTGAGAGGAAAGAGACCTGTTTCAGTGATTCCAGGGCAACACAGTGCCAGGAGGTGGAAGAGAGCTTGAGGCAGGAGCGAAGGCGCCAGGACAGAGATGAGCGGTGAGAGCAGGGGTGGGTGCCCATCCTGCAGGGAGGGCGGTGGGTCTGAGCAACAGGAGAAGTCTGGGGGAAAAATCCCAGGCGCACATTTCTTCAAAGGGAATTTTACTAACTGGGGAACTAAACAATCTGTGCCTGCTGATACAAAAAGCTGGTGCATAATACCTTGTAATATATTAATAAAAGGTATGCAGATTCAGTGAAAGACTGGAAAAACCAAATACTAAAAAAACCACCCACAGCAACTCTTCCAGACAGGTGTTAAAGGGAATTTGATAAAATTCCAGAAGCATCTGATTTCTCCTGACAGGAGAGGACTCACGGCACCCAAGGAGCACCTCTGGCATGCTCAGATCCCCCCGAGACGGCAGCGTGTGGCGGAGGGCCCGCGTGGCTGGCTGGGGGGGTTGGGGGGCTAGGGAGCCGGGGAGAGGTCCGTGAGCCCTGCCTGCGCCCAGCCACCCCCCAGCAGAGGAGCATCCCCTCCCTGCAGGGCCGGGAAGGCAGGCTGGCATCAGCGACAGGGGGAAGGCTGCCTGCACCCCTGCAAGTCACAACTGCAATGTAATTTCTGCAATTGCTTTTAAATTTTATTAAACTTCGGGGGGGCATAATACATTTAGGTTTTGTACCAAGAGTAGAAATCTAGAACCCTGTCCTCTATGGAGGTCAGCTGATCTCTGGTTTTATATTAACTGATGAATCTTTTATCTATTATGTTGCCAAAAGCTCACTGCTTTCTATGGTCAGTGTTGTAAAAATTTGCTTTTTAAACGCTAGAAGGCAAGTGTCAGATTTGAGTCAGTATGAAAGTAGGAACTTCACCACTACTGTTGTATCTTCCTTACTCAGACTTCTTTCTTTTTGGAAGAAAGTACAACTTGTATCTGACACAATTAGAGTCTAGTCTGCTTTGATATGTTTCATTTATATACTTGCAGGCAATAATGGAGCAGGAATACACAGAATACCTATTTTTAATTTTAGACAAAACCTGCCAAGGATGTACAATAAGGAGATCTGGGAAGTAATTTGTCTCTGTAACCTAATTTGTGCAAGCTTCAGCCAAGGACATTTATCATTTTGCTTTCCACCTTCTCCAGGAAACAGGCAGGGGAAAGCAGAGCAATAAGTAACGCCTTGCAGAACACGCCGTCGGTTAGGCAGGAAGAGGCATCCTTCCTTCCTCTTTAGGGCAACATGAACCGCTCCGTTTTAGCCAGTGTTTTTTTGTTTTGCTGAATACTGATCTCCTTGCTACAATGTTAAGATAAGGACCGAGAACGGTCAAAAATGACAAGACAGCAACAAACAAAAGACAAGGAAGAGAGACAACAGCTCTGACAGATCCAGTTCACTTACGGACGTCTATCTCCATTAGGGTCACAGGACACTCGGTTTCAACGACATCAAAATTTGATAAAAAAACCCACTTTGCTCAAGAAAAAAAATCATTTTTTCTCTGTAATATGCACAGCCATCAGGCTATTACTACTAAACAATTAAAAAATAGTAATTATTCATTATCACAAGAAAAAAAATGCCTTTAAGGACAAAGCTGTAAAAACAGTTTGAGCGCTCAAAGGTTGCATCATAATGGCTACATAAAGCAGGACAAAGAGGGAAGACGGCACAGGAAACGTCACTCTGGCATTTCCTAATTCCTGAGCACTTGACTTCACAACCTCTGCTTATTTTTGTATATAATTTCCTAATGGAAATTTCCTTAGTGGAAAGGATAGGCAGCACCCCACAGCCCCTCTCCCCACAGCCCGCCTGGCCCAAAGGCATGGGATGCTCCAGGGTGCTGCCCCAGCCCCTCCGGGGAGCTCAGCCCCACGGCATCCTCTGAGGCCAGGAGAAACAAGGGCTCCTGTCAGGTCAAATCCTTGGGGGACTTGAGCACAAAAGCCCAAACACACTCAGACTGTAATTGCCCTGAGGATCGTGGCTCGACCAAACTCCCACACGTTTTCCCAGGAGCAGCTAGAAGTGTCTTTCCAAATTGTTTCCCCAAATACTGCATCATGACACCATTATAGAAAACACTACAGCTTTTCTGTAAGGTTTGGGGTTTTTTTTTAGTTTTATTTTGTTAACACAAGCCAAACAAAGCAATTTTCTCACTCTTGTTTTTAGAGAAATCTGAACTCTTTTAGTTGAAACTTTCCATTGCAAGTTCTGCCTCAGGCTCAGTATTTCTTTGGAAAGTTTCAGACCCAGTAGTTAAAGTTTGGCTGAGTTATAAGCATGGCCACATAATGGAAAGTCAGAAAGATTTAGTTATAGGCAATATTACTAGCTCAACCACTAATACAYATATAAATACTCATATATGTGGCGAACTTGCTCAAATTATGGGAAGATACACAGCTAATGACTGAATATCCAAATAAATATGTGATGTCCAAGATTTACTTATGGAAGTAGCTTCTTTAGGGTTACTCATGTCCATGCAGAGCCAGTATATCTAAGTCAAAAGAAACTTTTTTTTTAAAGCAAGGATAAGTCTCAGGAAAAAAAAGTGTTTTGCGTACTTACCTGATTAATATAGTTAGGTTATTTGATATATGAGACTGCAGAAAAGTGGCAGAACATCACAGCATACTGTCATTTCATTTTGAAAGGGGAGAGGATTTTTCCCATTTTTCCATTTTTCTGCATATATAAATTATATAATTGATAGAATAACAAGGTATAAATAAATATATGATCTGCTGCTGGGTCTGTTTTGCTTAGCAATGCCAAAACTACACCTACAATAAGCCACGGCCTCCCAGGGCTCCCCCGCAATAGGCAGAAGCCGAACCTCCAGCTCGTGCCAGCTGTGGCTGTGCCCTGCACTCGTAAGCTTTCCAGTGACAACTTGAGCCCCACTGGAAACCAGCATTTTTTCTCCCATGACACCGAGGCATATGCATGGATTTTTTTGCTCTTCCCCTGTTCAACAGGAAACCTCTATTGACACTTCCACTACATTCCTTCATATACTTTAATCCTCCTCCTTCGGCTGGGATAATCCCCAGGCAATGTGGCATACGAACTCAGGGTAAGTGGAAAGACAAATTATCACAACGAATTGCATCTAATAACCTCTGAGATGAAATCATGTGGCTTTGCATGCAGCTCCACATTTACTTAAATCAGCCTCTTCTGCTATAGTGGCGGTGGAACAGTCCTACTGTGAAACAACACTATTTCAGCTTTATGTGCTTATCATTCTTGTTGTTGTCAAATTGACCTAGACAGGTAAGTATTACAGCTCAGCTTGTAGATGGATTTTCATGTAGATCCCACTGTGATCAAGTATAGTCAGTTTGATTTTCAACAACCCTGTCAGATGAAAACTTACAGCCCGCCTTGAAACAAAGATGAATGGGATGATCTTTGATGTTACAAGCCCGGTAGGAAGGAAAGTAGATGAAAGGTGTTTATATGCCATCTTCTGCTGTTAAAATAATGCACAATGCAAAGTCAAAGTAAGCGTTTCAGTTTTAGTAAAACCAGCAGTGGCCTGCAGAAATCTGACGGGGATAAGTAGACCTCTTGCAAAGAGAGCATAGAAACAGCCTTCCCTATGTACTTCTCTAAAAAAAGTCCATCTAGTGGTAAATTTTCACATGTAGACACAGACCACAACAGTAAAATCAGTCCTTTGTTGTGACAGAAGTTTTAATAATTTTAAAATGAGGGTGGAGACCACAAGCAGCGAACACTTTGTCAATCACGCCTTGGAATTTACACAATTGAATTAAAATATTGGTAAACTAAGTAAGTGGTTACCCTAGTATTTATGCTRCAAAACACCTTCCTTTATAAAACACTTTTGGAATGTAGTAGGGAATTTATAATACCTTCAACTTGCTTTCAAAAGATTTTTAAATTTTAGCAAGAGGAAAGACCCAGCACCAGAAAAGAGCCTTTTCCCTGTCCCATGGCTTTGTGTTCTGATTTGGCCAAGGTATGAAGCCATGAACATTCCTTTCAGTCACATTCTCAACAAAAATGGTGGCGGCACACCAAAAATAACTGAGTGTGCACAGTTCCACTGAAGGCCAGGCCAAGATACTGCTATGGGATCAGCTGTAGCACCCCCTGCACGGGAGGCTGAAGGCAAAGAGTGATGGTGAAAGGGGGGAGCAGAGGGGTGCGCAGCCCGCTGCCAGCTCCACCGCTCCCAGCGTGACCCTGGGAATCCGTTCTCCACACCCAAAATAATGCTGTTATCCTGGATGGGACCAGCGCGGTTAGTGCTGTAACTGAAGCTGTGGTGCCCGGCTGAAGGTTCAGGTTTCAGATCCCGCTAACAAGGAATGCTGCTGCCGTGGCTGGGAATTCCACATTAGGGGAAAAAAAAAAAAATTCTGAGGTTGTTTTCACCTTTAGAAAACCCAGCCTACAAAGAAAGGTACTGAAGAGTTAGGATGCTGGTATATGGCTGCCTGTGTGGTTTTAATTTAGTCCCTTTTGTGCACATATTATAAGACAGTCTTTAACTGCACAATCATATATTATTAGGATTTGTTGGTTTTTTCTTTTTCCACAAGGCTTGATTCGGTAGTCAATAAACAGCCACAGACATAAAGACTTAATCAGGTTTGTGTAATGAATGAGGTTATTTTTAGGAAAATATTTATCTCATTGTGACTCAGCATTAAATACATTTCACTGTCTTTAACTCTGGAGGAGGTTTGGTTGTGGATAGGTAATTCCCAGTTTTCTATCATCCTTAGTTTCCCAAAAGGAGTTTTTTGAACTCCTGGGGAATACCTGAACCCAGGTATTACTGATTCATTTGCTGCATTCACAGCACTGGATGCGCGGAAGGGCAGGAGGGTGGGTTTGGGGAGGGTCCGCATATTACAGAAAAGAGCAAGGATGGGGGAGAGGGCACCCACCCGCGGGTGGGGGACGGCTGGGGGCGGGGGGGGGCACGGGTTTGAGCTGCACCAGCTCCTGCGGGAAAGCCAAACAACTGCGCCCAAGCAGACATTTAGGAAACCCTGGCCGCTCAGGGTCAGACGGGGGATGGGACGGAAAGTCCCCGCTTGTGTATTTTTAAGCCCGTGGGTCAAACGGACGGCATGGCCCCCGCAGAAGCAGAAGATGCTCCCGAGCCGCCGCAGGCCCCCCCGGCCTTTGAACCCGGTGGCTGCGTTTCGAGCCCGGTTTTCCGCAGCAAACGAGACAAGCGCACCCGCGCTGCCCGTCGCTGCCCCCCACGCGTGGGCGGCTCCGTCCTGGCAAAACGGTACCCGCGACCGTAAAGACGCGAAGTTCCTCCTGTAAGAGCCGGGCGAAAGCCGGGGCTAGGCTGCCCCGGGGCAGGGGGAGGCAGTGACCCCCCACACGCCGCCCCGCGGGGGGCTGAGCAGGGGCCGGGGGGGCCGGGGATGGAGTTGCCGCCGGACGGGCTCCTTCGGAGCCTGGCTGGAGAGGGAAAACGTGCGAGGGGGATCCTGATGGGACAACTTGTGCTCCCGAAGGACGGCTACAGGACCGCGTCCCTGCCTGCTTTGTGCCCGCGTACCCCCGGGAGCCGGGGCGCGGGGATCTCAGCATCCCTCCGGAGCATCCCTCCGGAGCGCCGGGCTCCCTCGCAGCCCGGGGAGACCCCTGCCCGCCCGGGAAACTCCCAAATCTCTTGTAGGCCCTTCCCTTAAGGCATGGTTCATTAATACACAAAGTAACACCAAACAAAGCTTTTTCCCCTGACCAAAGAGCCGACACAGCCAGCGGGCTTTCCCTTCGCACCCCTCTCTCCTTAGAAATGGCCACACTCCTTCCCCTGCACCCCCGCGGAAGGGGCTGGGAGGCAGGCGAGGCTCCGCGGCTTAACCCTTCCCTGCCTCCTCCGCCCCCCGGAAAGTTTATTAAAATACCAGGGCCTCTAATTGTCCGGCTGAGTTATATTGCTGAATGAGGAAAGCAAATTACCCACTCACTGGGGAAGGTTTTTATTCTGAGACGCAGATGGTAAATTCTTGCTCTGAGTTTGTTGTGTTGGTCTGTATTTACTTGTAACTTGACTGCTTAAATAAGACTATAGAAATGCACGTTGTTAATACCTAAGAGGTCACATATTGTAAGGGGGCTCATACCTTGCATGCTTCTGAACACTATTATTTACAGAACCCTACGAAAAGACATTTGGAAAACCAACCACATTTTCCCAGTACTACTTATTTCATCCTGGGAACCAAGGGAAAAATTCAGTGACAGCTACATTAGTTAAAACCAAAGAAGAACCGGGTAAGTTTATAGCTCTGCCCCTTCGCAGCTCATAGAGTTAGACATCCATGTAAACAGTTGTGAATCTTATTGTGGGGATGTTTTCATGGGGCAAAAAAAAAAAAGGGGGGGGGGGCTACAAGAAAGCAGCAAAAAGGCTGTCTAACATAAACCAGAAGAGATGCACTTTTTTCCCACAGCGCTCATTCAAAGATCAGCATGTTTTATTTTGTTAAAAATTGAGAGTATGTCAGTTGCTGTGAACCCAAGATGTGAGTTGTGAGCTCTAGGGTAGCAGTTTAAAACAGATGTCACCAAAAATCTGTATATTTGCCTGGCGCTGGTACTCAAATTTCACAGGGTGATTTTCTTTTCAGTACGAAGTGTATCAATGTATTTCCCTCTCTGTAAAATATCTACTTTTTAACTGTTGATAGAGGGCTTGTTTTTTTGAAAGTCTAATTGATATTTAGATTGACCAAGCTGCTGTCTGAAGATGTTTTCTTTAACATCTTTATTTGAATAGGCTGAAAAAGGGTTAAAAGTAACTATAGTCTCGCAGTCAACAGAAAGCTATTGAAATGTTTGATTATCCCTGCAGCAAAGGAAAGAGGATAGTAACACAACAGCAACCTCTCTTGGGGTAAAGTCAAGATTTAATAACCTAGGACCGAAGCAATTGTTCAAATCAAGCAAAAGGAAGTTCAAAATATTTCCAAGTACAATCTATTTCCTTGTGTTTATTTTGATCAAGATGCCCTCAGATAAATAGCCCTCTTCCACGGGAAGGCAATAGAAATGTCACCATTGACTCCAGGGAGATCAGGATGGATGCCTGGACATCATGTGGGAACATTAATTTAATATTCCACAAAATAGTGCAGTTAAAGAGTCAATATTCACTGTCCATTCTCTCCCTGTTTTGTCAGATTTTTTTATTGTTACTATTTAATCAAATCACTGTCCTAGAATTCAGTGATGGAAAAGGTCTAACAGACCGAGTGATCCGTCTTCCTTTGAATGCAGTGTTTCTTCGTGGTTTTTTTACTGATGCCTCATGGAGCGCAGTTTTTTAAATGTCCCAGGTGATAAGGGCTCCTTCAAGAGCCTTACTGCACGTTGTAATGGATCTCTGACTATGATCAAATCCTGCTGTTTCTTGCTATGCAGGAAGTCTTTCCAAATTAGTCTAACACCAGGGCCGAGCACTGTGACTAATAGGCATAACTGCACTGTTCATGCTATCTGTAAGGCAGGTTCAGCAGGGAAAATATCAGCACCGAGAATGTGCTTCTTATTCCATGGAGTAAGCAGCAAAATCTTAGAGAAAAAAGACCAGGGAATGGATTTGAGAGTTTAAACCTGAAGCATAAATGATTACACAAAGATGCTTTACTCTAGAGGTACTTTGTCAATAACAACTCCAGATAAACTGAAGGAAAATGAAAAACTACTTGACAGCAGCCTCAAGGGAAGGTACCTGCGTCTCAGGATCTTCACATGCTTCTTGACAAGTGTCACTGAGTTTGGACTAAGTAGAAGAAGAAGCTGTGACCCTCAGTGTTAAATTCTGTGAATCTACAAAAACATCAAGTCCAGACAGAGCAGATACATTTTGGTTGTCCTGGCCATTAGATCTTATCCACTTCACCCAGTGTTGTGTCCAATAACTTGTGTCTGACAAAAGCATAATTTCCAGGAAGGCTTAAAAGCAGCAAATAACAGTGAATTAGCCACTTCCCTGGGCCGTATCTTACAATGAGTGCTTTCCTTCACTGGTGAATTCGTCTGGCTCCAGTTTCCAGCTATTTGTTCAGGCTGTGCCTTTCCCCCACTAAGTTAAAGAGACCTTCCACATCTCACATTTCCATCTCTGGAGGTATTTCATGTTGTAATCCTGTCCCTTAAGAAAGGATACACTCCAAGAGAATCTTGTATTGCACTTTGGGGTTTCAAAACATAAGGGTGGGAGGGGAGGGTCTTTTCTCCATGCTCTTCAAAATTTCAATATCCCTTTGAAAAAAACGGAGAGTGCGACAGGGCATCGTTACCCTGCCTGGATATAAAGTTGAGGGAATGGCTTGCAAGGGAAAGGATGGGAGTAGAAGTGTAAACTGAGAAGTTGTGAGAGAGAGATCCCAGAAGCCACATTTTGGTGTTGGCTGAAGATGAAATTTTAGTTTGTTAGGTGCTCACACAGAATTTGCTGTTACCTGTTTGAATAAATATTGCTGTAAAGCTTTCCCTTTTTCTTCTTAATACTGGCTGTTGGCCTTCAAGATATAAAGAAAAAATTATTCTTAGAGAACAGAGAGAAAACATCTGAAGCCCCTCTGCAAAAAAAAAGTCGGGATCACCCTGTACTTCAGTGAAACCCAAAGGAAACCTATTGCAGTCCCTTCTCCGTGACACCTTGTGGAGGGTGGGTGAGGGATCTGTACGCTGTAGACCAGCCTGCCTGGGCAGCCATGGCCAAAGCTCTGCCCAGAGAAGTTCCAAGGGCCAGAGAGGTCCCCAGGGCTGGAGGGGTCCAAGGGCCTCCAGGAGGTCCTCGAGGTCCTGGTGACAGGAGCTGTGGGTTACCCCGACCAGCAGCACCCAGGTGATCGTAGCCGCATAGGTGGACCCTTGGAAGGGAAACTGCTCCTGAAAAATGAATGCAAACCTCCTTACCAGTTTAAACCAGACACTGGTTGCCAACGTGGGGTTCTTATTCAGATTTCACTGCTGGGAAACTATCAATCCCTACAGTCATGTTCATTTACTGTGACACTTGTTTTAGCCCCGGACAAAGAATGTGTTTGATAAAATGAGGGCAATATCTTTTTCGTTTATAGAGGCAATTAGCTACACACTCTCTGTTGTCAGAGCGACACAGCATCAATCACGAACAGAGATGGGTTTCTTTAAAAGTTAAATTCCCTGCTGTTGGCCCTGCCAGTGTTTTAGTAACATGCATTATGTTTACTTTGGGGAGGAAAATGTGTTTCATTCTGGCGAGGGCAACAAAATGCTTTGGATGAGGGCTTCTTTGTCAAGGGAAGACAGAATATTCTGATGCTTTAGATAAAAAGGGGAGATAAGGTACCTGATTTGCTGCTGCTGCTTTAATCGCCGTTATTATGGCTTATTGTGACACGGTCCGCCGAAGTCTACGGGATTGTTGCTTTCTGATGGCACAGCTTGCCCCTTCAGGATTTTACAGCTTTCCCCTCAAACATTAGTTTAATCAATAAATCGCCGTGTACTATTTTTAGTTCTCTTGTGCATGAACCCCGGAGTGAAACGCCGCTTCCCCCCTCCATCATTTGTGTCTCTTGGGTAATTTGGCAGGGTGCAGATTTTTGTCTACTTTTCTAAGCTTCCAGCTTTACCGCCCATGAAAGCCTACCAGCAAGGTAAATCTATAAATGCCAAATTTCGGGGACCTTCTCTGGTCGGGAGAGATCCAGCGCTAATTTCTTGGCTCCTCCGCAGAAACTTCAAGCGGATAACAAAAAATAAGGCGGCGACGCGCGGAGGACACGGCCCTTCCTTCCTCGCCTTGTTTCAGAGCTTCGCTGGGCTATTTCACTTAAAACAGCCTGCGGAGCAGGTCGGTGACCACTCCGCGCAGCACCGCGCACAGCCGCGCAGCGCCACGCCAGCCGTCATCATTCAGCTCTGCTGCGCGGGGAGGGGGGGCGCCGAAAACGGGTGTGATTTTGAAAACATTTCGCTGTTATTTCGGCCAGCTCGGTGGAGGCTCGGAGCTTGCAAGCCACCGTCAGGGCGCGGACGCTGCGCGGCTCTGCGCGGTGGGGCCGCCCCGCCGCTACCACCATACGCGGCGCTCACAAATCACCGCTTAATAACACGAGCGGGAAACCTCGTCGTGCTTAATGGGCTGTGTGGAGTAGCTCTAATGCATATTTGTCTTCATTAGTTTCCAACACAACCCCCCAAAAAAAGCCATCCCCCGTCTAGAAACATGAGAAATTCGGCCCTGAATTTTCAGAGCAACGATCGCGCCCTTGCGCAAGCGAGAGGCATCCCCAGCTCCCGCGTCTGCCTCCTCGGCTTCGTTTTTGAGGGTGAAAGAGGTGCAGATGCGCGTGTCGTTGCTGAGGTTCGCCGGTGTCCATTCGCCCCGCCGTCACGGCCGCGGAGCCGGCGCGGGGAGCTGCGCGGCTCGGCCGCCCCCGCCGCCAGCACCAGCTCCCTGCGCGCTGCGGCCCCTCGGGGGCTCAGTGCCGGCGCTTCTCTGGGAGGACCCTCCGTGCTGCCACCGCTCCTTCTCGCTAACCCCAAGAGCCAGAATAAAATCACTGCTCAGTGAGGCGGACGTGTGGGGAGGGACCGCGGAGCAGCGCGCACGGCGGCGCCTCCATCCCCCGCTGCCCCGGGGACGGGGGCCGCACGGCCCTTCTCGGGCAGCTGCAAAATACGGTGGAGGGGGGAAGGTTGTCCCCCCGCCCTTTTATTTTTTTCTTAATTAACTTCATTTGGTTTGCGCTAGGGACGAGTGGCGCGAGGCAGGGGGAGGATGCTGCGCGGCAATGGCTTGCCTGGGAACGCCCCCGCCGCACCTCCCCCGAAACGGAGCTGCCGCTGTGCCCGTGTGCGCGGGGCGAACACGGGGACGTGGGAGAGCATCTGCCCTAGCAGCCGGCCGGAGCCCTCGCTAAAGATGCCCGGGGCTGGCAGGAGCTCTGCGCGCTCCCGGCTCCGCGCGGTGCGGAGCGGAGCGGCGGGCACGGCTAGCCTCGGCCCTGGGGCAGGACCACTTGAAGAGGCGCCGCTTCTTTTTTCCCTCTTTCCCCTTTTTTTTCTTCCACCCCCCCACCCGGGGCCAGTGCTCCCAGAAGGGCGGGGAACACGGTGCGGCCGCTGGTCCCGGGGGACGGTGCGTGGGCGGCGGGGCCTGTCCGCACCCGGGGAGCGAGCGGGGTGGTCCCCGCCATGAAGCGAAGCACGAAGCGCCGGGGGTCCTGGGAGCCGAAGGTCGGGCCCCGTTAGCGGCGCCGCGGCCGTCGGAGGGGCCGGTTCGGCCCGGGCAGCCCCACCGGCACCTCCCTCAGGGATGCCCCCGCTGCAGCCCGTTGCGAGTGTTGCCCCGGCACCGCTGCCCCCCACGAATCCACCCGGCCCGCGGGTCCCGCGTGGAAAATCACGCCCGTGGGAGCACTCCGCCTTTCACCGACATGCACCGCAAAAGCAGCGATGCCTTCACGGGAGAGGGGGGGTCGAGGACGGAGACGGCGGCAGCATCGATGGTATTTCAGGACAAGGTCAGCGGCAGCGCCGTCGCCGCCGTCGGGCGGGATGCGGGCTCCCCGCGCCCAGCCGCGGCGCGGCGGGGCCGCCGCGGCCGCTCCCCACTCGTTCCACCTTAAGAGCTCCTGCCCCTTTAAGGGGCGGTGCCGCCGCCGAGGCGCTGCCGCGCCGCCGCCGCCCTGCAGGGGGCGCTGCCGGCCCGCGTTTGGCGCCGCCAGTGGSGGGCGGGGGCCGCGGCCTCGGCGGCGGCGGGGAGGCCGCTCCGCCGGCGGCCTCCCCTCGCCCGGCACCCGCCGCCGCGGCCGAGCGGGCGCCACCCGCGCCGCCGCCTTTGTTCCCCCGGCGACCGGGGGCGCTGCCCTCCCCCGGGCGCTCCCCGCGGGGCCCCCGCGCAGGTGCGGGGCCCGGGCCGCCGCCTCTCGGTGGAGCGGAGTGTGCCCCGCCGCGCCTCCGCTGCCCCCACAGCCCCCGCAGCCCCCCGCCCCAGGCACGCTCCCGGGAGCGACGGGCGGGCTCTCCCCGCCGTGCCCGGGGATGGGCTGAGGGGCGGGAGCGCCGCAGGTTCAACTTCTCCCGCCCGAGTCCCGGTGCCGGCCGGGTCGCCGGCAACAAGCGGGGCTCGGCCGGGGCTTGGGCGTGCGGGGCGCCGCGGGCGACAGGCGCGGTGCCGCCCGACCGCTTTGACCCGCTCTTCCCCCTAGATGGTACCGAAAGAGAACGTGGGGAAAAGCTGGGTCGCTCCTTCCCCACCCCGGGCTCAGCATTGTGCGATACCGGGTGGCGAGCCTTTGTTCCAGCTCTCCAACGAGTTAAATTGCCTCTCCCTCGTAATTCGAAATATAATTAGACTGATTTTTGCTTAAGAGCCTAAATAAATTAAAATAATCTTAATTTTAATGTGACGTGACCCCCATTTTTCTGGAGAATAATGAGAATAAAGCAATCATTAATTAAAACCAAGATGTCTCCATATAAAGATGGTATCTAGATGTGCGGAGGCTCTGAGTCATTGGCCGTATTAGTAAATGTATAATTGAACGTTTAGATAATCATCGGGTTTGTTTGTGTGTCTGTGTTTTAACCTGAAAGCACTAAATTTATTTGGCAAGATTGCCAGGGTCCTAATTATTTGTATTTCTGGTCGCCGAATAAATAAAACCGTCCTTGTTTCTATTGTGCAAAGCAATGACTCCTAAGCAATCGTCAGCTTCGATAACTGATCGAAAATTTGATAACACGGCCACCTTTTCTCGCAGCCGCATTCATAATGTCGCTGGTTAAGCGCTTGATCCTGTATCAGGAAGCCCGTGTGCATTTATTTCCCTAAAGATAGGAGGGGAGCAAATACAACTGTATTTAAAATACACTGGCCCTGTGCTGGACCCAGGGTCTGTGTTTTCGGTTTCAGGATCCGGAGACAGTTCTGAAGATGGGCAAATCGTGACGGCCGCTGGCTTCGGCGGGGGCTGCTCTGCCGGGGAAGGACGGTCACCGGCGCGCGGGGATTTTGCCCTCCTCTGCCACGCACCCCTCAATATTTTTGGCTCCCAATTTTGTGAGAAATGGACTTTGTTCAGAGCCAGCCGGTCTTCCAAACAGAATCCAATGTCACCCCTCGCGACTGCCTGTCCTGACTCTCCGGGCTGGTTTGGACACATTTTTCCTCTCCCTTTTATTTTCCCTTCTTTTTCTTCTTTTTTTTTTTTTTTTTTTCCCCTCACGCTTACTTGTCCTTTTCCTGAGGATTTGGGATATAAAACGCATAGCAAAGGAAAATGGAATAATATCTAATTAGTTATTCATATCAATCTGTCAAATATCCTTATTAAGTTATTCCTGCACCGTGCGCCTGTTCCCATCTCAGCTCGGCGCAAGATCTGCAGGTCCCAGAAATATATGTTTCCTCGTATTTACTGTTCTGTCTGCGGCAAGATTTTTAGTTTGTAAAGTTAATCTTCTCCTCTTAAATGCTGCCTAAAATCTTAACGCTATTTCTTCCTCTATTTGGGGGGCTTTGAGCAATTAAAGGAGCATAAAGGAGTAATTTCTTCCCTCTCTCTTTCTTTTTTCTTAGAATTGGTATTTTCCCACTATAATTTAGAATGAAATAGGATTTTTAAAAGATCCAGAGTTCTAATCTCAGTTGATGTTTTGGTGTATTCACGGTAATGAGTCCTATTCCCTCGGGTCATGAAGCCCCCAAATGTCAATCAACCAAACTGATTCAGAAATGCCATTGTTCGACTCCCACGTCACTCGCCTTCCTCTCATTTTACTTAACAATACCGGAGTTCTCTGATCACTCATTCGGAATATGGGCATTATCTGTGGAAAATGCACAAAGTGTCTTGATCTTTCGCTGGCAGATACTGTTGGAGGGTTTCCGCCGAGCAGACGGTGCGTGTTTATACTTCTGCACCCCGGACTTTATTACAGCTCGGAGGAGCCAATGAATATCTTGAAAGCAAACCGTGCCATAAATCCGTCAAAAATTAATTTGTCTGGAGAGATGTTACATTTCTATTTCCGCGCCCAGAGCCGGCCCCGGCACGGGCTGCGGCCCCGCTCCGCGCTCCGCGCAGCGCGGCTCCGGGCAGACCCCGCTGGAGGGGGCTCCGTCCCGCCGCCGCGCTGCCAGGCGGGCCGCTGCGCCGGCCCGCGGACACGCGTGGGAGCTGCCCCCCCCCCGCCCCCACGCGCAGCACAGAGCTCATGGGCATCGGGAAGGGGCTTCTCAGGTCGCGTGTCCCCGCGGGAAATGACACCCGCGTCTCGAGGCGGAGGTGAAACAACCTTCCCCAGAGCGGGTCGTGGAAATGCCCCATTTGGGACGTTTCTCCTGGGCAGTGCGTGGGGACACACACCCCCACCATCACCGCCCCGCCATCCGCGGGCGCCGGGGGTCCCCCCGGCCGGCGGAGCTGAGGTCCCTTCTTTTAAACCCGCAGGTCAGATCAGGTGGAGGCAGCTCCGCCTGGGAGCCGAGGGGATCTCCCAGGTCTCGGATACAAATGCTGCGTCCCTGGGAGGCGAGGGGGCACGCGGAGGGCGGCGAGCCCTGCCCGGAGCCTCGCAGCGAGCCCACGGAGGAGAATTAGTGCTATCCCTCACCCAGCCTAAGCACGGGCTCTCCACCGGTTGCAAGGCATGAACGTCGTCTTCATTTAAAATTAGTGGCAAAGCTCCCCAGCCCCCAACCTCAGCATTTAAAGTGGCTTTTGTCTCTTCATTTCACTTAAGCAAGGTTTTTGTTGCCGGTTGCCAAGTTCTATTAATGCAGAATTTAATCGGGAAGCGCTTTTCCCTGGTCCCAGCAAGACGGGAACAGCAGATTCTGAGGCCTGAGACGGTATAAAACAGATCCCTCGGTGATTATTGCTAATACCCTACAATTTAATGTCGTCTTTAGTAAAAACCACTTATGTGGCAGCAACTTTTTTGCGCTCAAAGGAAAAACTGGTCCTTTATTTTTTTTCTCGAACACGCAGCAATCATGCCCGACGCTGGAATACGAAACCGAAAAGGTTTTCTCTAAAGAGAAGGGCCTTAATTACTAGATTCCGTGTACAACTAATCCAAAGGCACACTTAAAAGGAAATTTAATAGCGCCAGTTTCTATTTCACTCTGACTCGCATGTGTCCTCTAGCTGGATGCTCCCAGCCCGCCTCTCTCAGCCCGAGGACTTCCCTCTCCATTTTGTTGGGGATCTGTTGGCTTTTCTCAATATCCCCTTCTCCCTGCAGTGGGAATAAATGGAAAGCCTTCCTCAGGATTAAACTCTTAGATTTTCCCCTTTGCTAACCAGTAAAGAGGGAGAGAGGGAAGAGAGGAAATGAAATTGTTATGGAGATTACAGTGTATGTCACCGGCCTTTTGGCCCATCCTTGGGTTTTGTCGCTGAACGGTTAAGTGCAAACTTGTATTTCCCTTCACAAGAATGGACAATTTTTCTCGCTTGTTTGCAGTTTTCCAAAGTTCTACACACAAATCAGTGAACCTTAAGAGACCCTTTCACTCTTTTATTGTGAATATTTGTCAGTGCTCGGGGGCAGTGATTGCAGTGACAGGTGAATCCAGGGGCCCAGCGATGGCATCCCAACTTCATAGGTTTGGGAATGTAAAAGCCTACCGGCCCTTTCACTCGGGATGTGGCAGTCAACAGGTTCACATTTTCTGGGGTGTAATTCCTCTCCCATGCAGCCGAGCGGGAGCGGAGCACACCCGAGCCCTCGGCCGATGCCCTGCCAAGTCTCAGCCCCGGCTACCGCCAACAGCCTTGTGCAGGACGGCCACCTCGGCACCCCCGAGAAGGAGGAGGAGGAGGAGGAGGAGGAGGAGGAGGAGGAGGGAGGTGGCCCGGAGGGTGGGGGGGACCCCAGCCCGGCAGCCCCGCACGACGCCCGGCCACCTTCGCCCCCATCCCCAGCGCCCAGGCGGGCTCCCGCGGGGTGCGGAAACGCCTCGCCCCTCCTCTGCCCCCTCTTTAACTTTAATTCCGCCTTTTAATTATTAATTAAAGCCGAGAAGGGCCGTGGCTGGGGGGGGGGGTTGCGGGGAAGGAAGGGGAGAGAGGGCTGGGGGCAGCGGTGGGAGCGGAGGGTGGCTGGGGCGCAGCTTTGTGTGCCGTTTTAATTGGCCTGGCTACAAAGGGGCTGCCGGGGGCCGGCCCGGTGCCGCTCCCCTCCAGCGCTGGCACCGGGGCGCGCTCCCGCCGCCGCCGCCGCCGCCCCCCCGCGCCGCCCGGGCTGGGG
>JAYKAV010003036.1:279245-291434 GCA_035582835.1 Phoebastria nigripes | reverse complement strand
CGGGCGGCCCGGCCCGGCCCGGCCCGGCCCGGGCTGCCGGCTGCGGGAAAACCCCGCAGCCCCCAGCCAGGCGCCCCGGTGCGCAGCCCTGCCGCAGGCGGTAGCCGCTCCGCGGGGCCGCTGCCGGGGGGGGCTGCCCCTGTCCCGCGCACCGGAGCCGGGCTTGATATTTAATCCGGCTCTCTTCGGACAAAGACCCATCTTTTTACCACGGAGAAACGCCATTGAGATGCGGCTAACCTTTAGGGTTATATCCCAAACCGGGACCCGAGAGCTTGAAAGATGCTTGCTCGGTCCTCTTCTAACCTGAACAAAAAGGATCTGGGGGGGGGAAAAAAAAAAAAAAATCGCTTTTTTTTCTCCTCCCAACAAAGAATTCCTAATCATTTCATCTTGGGTGTGAATTTTTATTCCCGTGTCCACTCAGGGTATTGAAATCGATCGCTGCAATATTTAATATATTACTGTCTTAGAGTCCTCTCTCTATAAGGCTGGGTTTATTTCTTGTCTGATTACGTCCCCTCCTATAATAGCTCATTCTGTACATTTGTCTGCGATGTAAAATAATGATAGTCTTCATTAAATACACAGTCATTAAAGGCTGCGGTCAGTTTTCTAATTATGTGAAAAATCAAACGCCGGGTAAATAAAGGTATGTTAACAGAATAAACTCCCAATAAATTCACAGGCACTTGATCAACAAACTCAACAAATATCTGAGGGTATAACTACAACATTGGAACTAACTATTTTTTAATTATGTGAGGTTTATATAATGTACCCTTCATTTTTTGTTTAACTTTCCTATAGTGACCTGTCCCATAACCTTGTAATCCACTGTGGGATATTTCTTTCTGGCCTCTTTCCTTTTGTTATGCCCCCACAGGTTTCCAGCTTAGATGCCTTTTTTTTTTTCTCTTGGTAAATGCGTGATTTAAAAATATTTGACCTGTTTGACTTAGAGACGTGCATAGACATCTGTAGATTGGGTTAGCCTTAGAGTTTCTACGTGATTTCATGATCTTCCTGAAGCAACACCTGAAAATTAAAAAGAATAGTCCTTCAATGTTGGTGAAAATTGCTGCATTAGCAGCGTTTGCAAATGTCGATGACTCCTGCGTATGAGGGTTTTTAAAATATACATAAATATATAGTTTTATGATCTCTTTGGGAGCACACCCTCGATTCCAGAAGATGTCCCGCCACAACCGAGTTTTTGCCACCCCGTCTTGCTACGACTGGAGGTCGCTGGACGTCCCTTGGGAAAACAGGGAGTACCCTAAAGTATCTGCGGCACCTTGATAGAAAGCGTGAACCAGGGAGCGGGCTCAGTAGGTTTGCTTTTCCCGCTTCCCTGGGAGAAAGAGAGGCTCCTGGAAAACGCTGTCATCCCAGGCGGAGTCAGGGGGAACCAGGCTCCAGGCTTTTATCAGAGACCAGCTCTCCTCGCCGGGAAGAAGCCGGTTGTTTTTTCAGGCGTGAGCTTTGCAGGTACTGGTGAGCAAAAGCATTGCAAAATAAAGATAAAAGCGGAGCAAAGGCGCTGGTGCTTCGTTACACCCATCAGCAGAGAGAGAGCGGGTCCTGCTGAACTCGGCGGTGCCTACGAGCAACCTCTAAGCACCTTTGCGGGCACAGCCAGTTAATCTTCAGTTGAAAACCCTTTTTCTTTCAGCATCCAAGCATTTATCTTCAGGAACCTTGGGCTGGTAGAGATGCAGAAATGTTAATCCCTATCATGTCTATGCAAAGCTATTAACGCTATTGATTCTTAACTTTCTCAGTGAAGACAAATTTACCATATGTCGATGTGTAAACACTTTGGAATAAAATTAAAACCAGCTCTGTGCAATTGTCACTGTGCTTGATTCTAATACAAACTATCAGATGTTTATGTAGTTCGTCTTTCTAAGTGATCAGACGGCATCGCCGTTGCTAAACCAAATACAAGCAGTAAATTTTGTCTGCAAGGCGGCTTGGATTTGCAGGTTTTGTGAAGCCAGAGCAGCTCGCACGAAGCCGCAGCAAAATGATCTTGCAATTTGTGCCGGCGTTGGGGCTGGGAGCCGCTGAACTCTCAGTTACCCTCCGGAGCTTTTTCCTAAACCCGATGTCATCCGTCTCCTGCGGAAAACGGGAGGAACAAATGCAGCACCGCAGGCGCTGGCGGAGGAGCCGGGCTCCGGGCTGGAGTTTTCACGGGAACCCTCGCCGCATCTGTGCGCTGGTGTTTACAGAGAGGGAGGGAGGGAGGGAGGGAAGGAGGGAGGGAGAAAGGCCTCGGGAAAGGCAGGAGCCTCTTTTAAGTCCGCTGATGAGGAATTGCTGCCGGCTATCCTCCTTTTTGCCCCACGAGCAATGCAAACACGTATAAAGATTCCCAACTTTCAGGTGTGTTTTAAAAAGTTCGCCTACTTTCAAGCCTCTTCAAGAAGCTCGCTTTTCCGGGACGGAACAAATACCACCAAGTGCTCTGCGTGGAGGACAAGAGATATCAGCGATTATCTGGAGAGCCTGTCTATTTATCGGCCCCTACGCAGTTAGATAGGGAAATACAAATGTTCACGGACTTGATGAATGGCAGGGCTTGTGTAGAATTAGTATATTTTACAGGCTCCTTTACGGGAGAATGATACAGAAATCATAATGGAATTAATGAGATTTTACTAGCAAAATTTGTAAACCCCAGGTAACCATTTATAAACTTTCCCTAAAATGTAAAAGAGACTGCGAGATCACAGCCGGGGAGATCTGACATTATTTTATAGCGCGTATTAAACGCCGTTCTCTCTTTTCTTCTCCCACATCATTTAGCATGAACATCTTTTTCCCTCCGGCGAACTTAGCCAGATTTTGACGGGGACGATTATGTCATAGCGGGAAACAACCTGAAAATCCTTCTTCTGGTTATAATGTGCTACTTCAAACACCCGCAGCAGACATAGTAGTTTTTCAAACGGTCTGGAAAACTGTACATGGAATAGCACGTTATGGCTATTTACCCTTACGCAAACTGTCATGTCAACGTAAATGGAAATGACCATTTCCAAAAGCGAGCGACCCCCTTTTTTTCTTTTTTTCATGCAGTTGACTAGATAATATTTCTGGGTTTGCTATTGTCTCGGCAGTTTACCCCTGAATCCCGGGAATACAAAAGCATCGCGGGTAAATATAAAACATATGTTCGCACAGGTTATGTGGCAGTTTTAACACTCGCAGCCCCGTTCACACGCATCTCCACAAACGCACAAAGACTCTGGAAACCCCAGCAAACGCGCTGCTCCCGGGGCGGCAGCCGCTGCTCGGGCAGGAGGTGGTCCGGGAGAGCAGGGGCTTCGCTGCGGGAGCGACAACCAGCTAAGCCGGGGGCCGTGGAGGGTGTCCCCCGGGGCCGAGCCGTGCCCCGGCCGGCGAGGGGGCGGCTCGCCGGCCCCGCCGCTCCGCCGGGCGCTGCCGGTGCGGCAGCCCCGCGCTTCGCCATCAGCACGGCTTTTCCAAGGCTCTGTTTGTTTGTTGGTTTATTTATTTTGCCCGGGAAGGTAGAGAAAGGGGAATGACAGGATGAAATATAATACGAAGATGTGAAGTGACCCGAGTGGCAGCTGAAGGCGAGGGTTTAGCCGGGACGTGTTTCCCAGCTAAACTCTCCGCTGCTCTTTGGGGAAAACCAAATGCAGGTTGATGGAAACATCCTGTTTTGAGGGAAATGGACTGTACAGCCCTATCTAGCTGCTCCGACACTACTAATCAGCCTGGAAAAGCGCTGCGAACGCAAGTCCCGGGAAAGAGGGAGCCGTGCATCTGACACGTTTGCAATTCAATCCCGATCCTGAAAGGCAGTTTGGAAAATCGCTGCGCTCCGAGGGGCAGGGCGGGGGCTGCGGCGGCCCCTCCGCGGCTCGGCACGGCCGGCCCCGCCGGGAGACCCGCGACGTCCTCTGCCTGCAGAAGGGGCGAGCCGCAGAGGGGAAGCCAACAGATGTGGGCTGTACAGAAATCCGTGAAACAAGTGCTTTAAACCCAGGGGGATTTCTCCTAATAGCGAAATCAGAGGGGGAGAGATTTCAGGAAAGAGAATAGCCCAATATAAGTTTCTAGAGTGGAATTTACATTTCATCGCGATTTGTATTTTATAATATGCAGGCACGTGCACTCGGGAGGCGTTTCGGTGAAACGGCGTTTATGTTCCAGCGGCGGGGGAGGGAGCCCCTGCGTCCCGGTTCCTCTGACCGCCGGCAGCAGCGGCCTGCCTCCCCCCGCGGCCGGGGGGCCGCCATGCGGAGTTCGGGGAAGTTCATTGCGGCTCCCCTATCCCCCCCCCCCGCCCCTCCGGGACAGGGGGAGCAGGGGCTGGAGGTGCTGGCTCCTGTTTATTTGTCTAAGGGGGCGGCGGCGAGGGAGGCCGAGGGCCGCGTTGGAGCGCGGCGCTGCCGGGGCGCCCCCGGCCCCCCTCGCCAGGTAGACGTGCCCCTCGGCGGAGCAGGGGCACCCAGGGCTGCCGGCCGGGGCGTTGCGGGGCAGGCGGGCAGCGCGGCCGCTAACAAAGGCGGGGAGCGGCCCCTGCACGTGTGCGCTGCCACGGCGGGGCCGGCGGGCTCGGCCCTGCGCCGGGAAGAGCCGGCCGGGCCCGCCGCGGGGCCGCTCCGCGCCGCTGCTCCCCGGGCTGGCGGGCCGGGAGAGGGGGGGTTCACCCCCGTGCCGGGGTCCCGGCGCTTCCCCGCACCGAGGGGACGAAGCTTCAGCCGCGCCCGGCGCAGGGGCTGCCTGTGGGGCGTCCATTTTAGCGCGGCCGCCGCACGCCCCGGCCCCCACGCGGTCCCGCCGCCCGGCCCGGCCCGGCCCCTCCGCGCACCCCGGCACCGCCGCCCAAAGGTCAGCGCGGCTTGTGCCGGCTTTTCGCTACGGGCCACATTAGCGGAGCGGCCATTTACTGCCCCTGGATTGCACCGGAGACCGGGTTAGCCCATAAAGCCATTCACACTCAACAATGGGGATTTTCTCAACAATTAACAAGAAACAACATAATAAAGCCATTTACAAAGCCCTCGCTATTTACTATAAATTAGCCACTCTTTAAGAGACCAGTGCGTAATTTCACACGCTTTACAGCCCCGACTGCGTTTTAGACGCAAGAGCAAACAGCCCTGTTGCACTTTCTGCGCTGACCCCGCTCCCCGTCCCTCCCCGGGTCGGCTCCGCGGGGGCGGAGGGCGCACGGCCTCCGCCGAGCCCCCAGTCCTCCCGCGGAGCCCCGAGGCCTCCCCCGGCGCCGGGCCCCGCCGGCAGCTCCCTGGCCGCCTCCCCGCCGCGGCCCGGGGCCGCCCGCGTCGACCCCTCGCCCGGCAGCTGCCCCGAGGGCTCCGCGGAACCACCGCGGGCTTCCCCCCGTGGCTTTTCCCCCGGCCGCGGCCCCCCGCGCACGGAGAGGGCAGGGCGGTAGGCGGCGGGGCCGTGGCCGCGCCACAGGAGAGCCGGGGAAGATGGACGCCCCAGCGGAGGAGCCGGAGGGGGGAGCGGGGTGGGAGCCGCGGCCCCGCCGAGAGGCCGCTTTGAAGTGCGGGAGCCCCCGGGGGCCCCGCAGGCTGCCGCGCCGCCCCCGCCCGGCCGCGGGGAGCCGCTCCGGGAGCGGGGGAGCCGGGCCAGGTTGCCAGGGGGAGGCTGTGTGGCGCCGGGCAAGATGGCGGCCCGAGGCGCGCTGTCCCCCGGGCCCACCGCGCAGGGGCCGCCCCGCCGCCGAGCAGGCCCGCCGCTCGAGGGCCGCCGCTCCTCCCGCGCCCCGGCCCCGCTCCCTTCATTTTTTTAATCTCCCTCTCCTTTTTTTTTTTTTTAATTTCCAGGCGGTGACTGGTGAGGCAGCGAAGCGGCGGCCAGCGGAGGCAGCGCGCCGCGCGGAGCAGGGCCGGCGGCGGCGGCGGCGGGGCTCCCGCCGGCCTCCCCCCTGTTTACAAACACAGCTGTTGCCGTATATTTGCAATGCTAAGGATAAAGCCACCAGCAGCGAGGAGCAAACGAGAGATGGTGCGGGAGAGGGGTCCTCGGCATCTGGAAAGGACAGGGCGCCTTGTTTTTGAAACTGTCAATTCTCTCAACCCCTATTGTGAGCGCTTCATGCAAAACATCTCGGGCCTTTTAAAGCGGGGGCTTGTGAGGCCGCCTCGGAGTGAAAGGGAGAGGGGGAGAGAGAGGGGCCTAGGGCACGGCAAATAATTATATCAGCGCAGTGAAAAAATGCAACGTGGAAGGCCTAAAAGCGGTGAGCTGTCCCTTCCCGAAAGGTTTTCGGGCAGGCTGCGGCGCTCACCGGCGAGCCCCGGCCGCCCTGCAGCCAGGAGCCCCGCGCTCAGCCCGGGAGCTGTTAGACCGCGCTTTCTTTAAGCGCGATTGCGGGGCTAAACACCAGGGGAATGGGTAATGTCGGCAAGCATGACTTTAGCAAGGTAGATCCCACTGCCTCCCTCCTTATTTTGCTAGACAGGGCTTTTCATTTTCAGGCGCTCGCCCTCCTTTTGTACTTCCTAGCTGACCAAATAAATGCCAGGATGAGCCATTACATATTCTTTCCAGCAATCCTCTTAACCATAAAAACCACAATTAACAACGTTATCCATGTTTCATGTTCTCTAACACACTGCATGTGTAGAATATTTTCCTGCAGATTAGCGCTGTGTGTCGAAATTGCCACTTTTTTACCCCTCTCTGTCTCAACCACTCGCACGTGTGAACAGTGACAAACACAAACATGATAGCATTGCTCTCATTTCTGCAGAAACTTTAATTTATTGGCAACTAGATCTGTTAAAGGAAAAAGGATCAGAGACCATGTAAAAAAATCACCAAGTGAATTGATTGAACAGCAAACTTCATACAACAGCTACCACTATTTTGCATTATTGCTAGTAGTGGCGTTTTAAATAAACAACCAGTAAAGAGATTATCCCACTGTAGTCAAGTAAGTGTAGGTTATAGAACAATCACTTCTTAAAGTAAATTGTTGTAAACGGCAAGTTACATCTTTTAAGGCAATATACCTCGTTGCTGAAGGCATTACACGTGTTCCCTTTTTAATGCTCTAGAGAATTAAACATAGTCCAAAACTTTCTTTTGTCTTCCATCTGGCAGCAGAAATCTTCCCAATAAATTTACCGGTGAACTCTACTTGTGGCAAATACCTATGGAGTGTAGTCCATAAAGTACACGCGCTTCCCTCGATTGCTTTTTCCTTTAGAAAATTCTGTTGATTTTCGTGTACACCAGGAATTGGAAAATGGTGGCGATTCATTACTAATACATTTTAAGTTTTATCTCCTGTAAACATTGCAACAAAATGGTAACCTGGCTCACCTGAAAAACCCTTTTTTTTCCTCGTTATTAGAACTTACCTTTATGGGAGAAAATTGGTTATTTTTATGTAACTCAATTATATGACTTTATATTATTAAGGCTGAAATGATAATGAAGTCTGGTCGCAATAATAATTACAATGCCGTCAGAAACAGTTACCAAACTACCAGAATTGGAAATAATACCTTTTTTTTTTTCCCCCCAGTGAGTTATTGTACCTGGCTAATTTCTCCAGCAGTAGTAAAAACACGAATGTCCTTGTTAGTGGCTTGCACTAAACTGAGGTGTACACGTGTGAAAATTATTTGGCTGTTTAACTTCTTGCCTTTTGATGTTGCCTGCGTGGAGGGGAGCCCAGCGGAGCTGCCTGCCGGGGATGCCCAGTGGGTGCCGGGCCCAGGGCGCTCCCTGCCCCGCTCCCGGGCCTGGAGCTCCCGTGCCGCTGGCAGGGCTGGGCGCCATATTTCACGTCCTCAACTCTGCAGAGCCTATTTGGTATAAATTTATGCTTATTCCCTCCCCTCCCCCGTCCCAGGATTATTTCGGGAACCTGAAAAGGCACCTCTGTAATTTACAATTCCTGGCCAAATCAGCATATCTCTAATTGGAAGTAAACAGGGTCAGGGGACGGAGTTACTTTGAAAGTGATACGTTGTTTAATTGACAAGGCGAAATTTTAGGTTTCAAGTTTGCATATTGCACCTTTGTAGCTTTTGGGTTTGGCTCTTTTTTTTTTTTTTCCTTTTTTTTTTTTCTTTTTTTTTTTTTTTGGTCAAGGGAAGACCTTTGTCAAGCAGACACGGCTTTCTAACAGAGCAGGGGGCTTTCCTGAGCAGTACATTTTGTACGTATTTACAGTTCTCTGGAAATAAGGCTGTAATCTGTGCAGCTCTAAACATACGAATGTAAACATTCATCTCAGAACAACTTCAGTAAGCAGATTTTTCATGACCATCGTAATTTCAGCAGAGCGGTTAAGTATGCAATGCACCTTTTGCAATTGGCAGTTTAAAGTGATGTGTGTGCGTGTGTGTGCGTGTGCGTGTGCGTGTGCGTGTGCATGCAGGGGGGAAGGGTAACTCCACTGAAAGGCATTTGTTTACTCTTTCTAAATATATTTGGCTGCAGGTATTCTTAGACTAGGCCTTTTACAATGAGAGGAAAACTACGGTGTGGATATAGTAAACAGAGCTGAAATCAGTTAGTGACTGCTTGGAATATTTAGAGACACGAGGGGTTGGGAGAGGGCATCACAAAAGGCAGGAATTAAAAAACTGAAACCCAGGCAGTAGATTGCCATCAGAAATGTTGACTTTGAGTCACACAGTAAACATTGCATTGTTGCTTTGTTTTCCTTTTTTGATTTACGATAAATTATTCTCCCGGGATTGATCGATGAGTGGAATCCTTAAAATTTAATTTGGGAATGATCTACTATAAATAAAATGCTAATCCAAAGAAAGAAACCAGCAATTATTCATCCTAAACTCTGCTGATTCAGCAACTCAATTATAACTGCCTTTCTCAAGCTGCAAACTTTTCAGGCTGTTTTCAGAGTTGCTGTACCCGTCCTCCCCCCGCAACAGAGACCTTCCCCCGTCCTCAGCTCTGCCTCCACCTCGGCCTCCAGCCTTTCTCTTTTTTTTTTCCCCTTCCCTTTCTTTTCGAGGGGTTGGGGGGGAGGGAGGGAAACAGTTAACCTCTTGAAGCGTATTTCCTCCAAACAAAAACAGTGAACTTACAAACGGAGAGGAAACCACGGATAACTCTGCAATAATTCAAAGTGTATGGAATCAGGATTTTTTTTAAACAGTGTTTTTAATTGAAAATAAAGCTAAAGCATGCTTTTCAACAGTGCAAATTTCCATAATTTTGATTTACTGCTTCCATCATCACAATATATTATACCAGCATGTCTTACCGAGGGCTAGACTCTAGAAGTCTGCCTGTTCGACTATTTCGATATTAAGTGCAAATATAGATAATTGCCTCTGATTGTCACGTGCAGTAGAAATGTTTCTGCTACATAGAGAGGATGGCATGGCAAAAAAAAATCACGACAACAAATTTCAAGAGATGAGGATAGAACCGGGAAGTGTAACACGGTTGAAACGCCTGAGTTTTGGTGCCAAAAAGCTATGAATAACATGGTCTTCTCATTTTGTGTATTCTTTCCACTTACGGCCTCTCGTTTCACTTTCTGTGTTGTATTTACTGCTTTGCTATTTCCTCCAGCCAGCGTGAGGGGCTGGACCATAAATTGTACTGCTAGCCGGGCAAATATTTTAGTTGCTTTGCAAGTTTGTAAGGGGCATGTTCAGACCACAACTTAAGTATGACATTAGTGGGTAACAGTAACCTTGTTTAAGACCTCTGGGTGAAACAAAAAGGCTTCCCAATTGCAAAGAGTGGCTGTACAAGTAAAAAGACACCCTTTTACGAAAAATAGAATTCCACATTTATTTACTGGTTTCAGATGAGGCAGCTTTTCCCAGCGCTGGGGTCGCAGGCGGACCCCAGCCTTTCCAAACCGGAGAAAAAGGAGTAAGTGCAACTGCTCTTCGAAAAAGACACCCCTGCACCCGAAAACAAAGCTCCCGAAAAGTAGGCTGCTGCCACATTGAATTATAGTGAACCCTTACTGTGCAACCATGTAACTTAACAAACTTTAACTGAATTAACAGTTAGACTTCCATTTTCGAAATCTAGTGCATAAATTTAATGGCTCATTCTAATATTTATTATTCAACCTTTTGACATTTATTTGCAGCAGTTGAATTGAGGTACCGGTGCATTATTAGCATTTAAACAGTAAAGTGTTCCAGCTCTACCATAATAACTGAGTTTAACTTGAGTCTTTAGCCTGAAGTACTCTGTGGAATGTAGCAAAAAAAAMCCCAAATGCAACAGAACCAAAAAAATAAAAATAAAAAAACCCAAACAAAACAAAACAAAAACCCACTGTTGTAATGGTAAAGAAAATAGTAATCCGGTTTCTGTCTTCACAATGTGATAAAACAGGATTCCAAAAGTGTGTATAGCATTAATGGGCTTGTACAAACCATCCTGCAGAGTTTAAAAAACGTAAGAAAGTTAAAGGTGGTTCAAGAAAATATTTTCCAGACTATTTTATTAATTAAATTTCCTGAATTTGTGGCTAGGTGGAAGAGGTATTGCAGAACCGCCCAGCTGCCATTTCCATACAGGATGGGCCTTGTGAGGTGGTTGGGAATCCTTAGTGGTGTTTAAGGAATAAGCTGGCAACAAATCCCCATCATTGCCAATAATTAGTGATGGTGGACAGGGAAAATTTGCCATGAAATTAAATGGCCTTTTCACTGCTGATGCTACATTGCTGGCTACCCTTTTGCGTCTATTGTTAACTGTAAAATCATCCAGTGTTCCTTCATGTGTCTCGATTTTACCTGTAGGACGTGGGCTTCGAGCTGATTTCAAATTTGGTTTGACTGGAGGAGTCTGCAGTACAGGTCGCTTTCCCAAAACCAGTGTCCTGTAATTTTTTCTCACCCTTGCTCCAAATTTATACTCCCCATCCTCAGGTTTTGGAGTACCTAAAGTGCATGAGAGGACCTGACTCTGAGTCAGCGGGTTTAAGGAAGTGGTTTCTTTCTCAGTGCATGCAGAATCTTCCTTGGCTGTTAATAAAGCGTCCTGGTTATTACTCTCAGTCACACCGTAAAACTCATCCTTAGTATCATTGCACTCACACTTTAGCTTATGTGTTGTAAGGTCAGGCTCATACTCGTCGTTCGCACTGCTGTCCTCTATTTTGATTTTAATGCTGTGCAGGAATGGCAATGCCTTATTGCCTGTATCAGTGCACTGGAGCTCAGCTGCTGCTGCTGCCCCTGGAGAAGCAGCATCCTCCTCAGGATCAGTTTGTAAAGAGGGCAAATCCGTGGCAAATTCAATACAATGAGGGATTTTGGAATCTTTCTCTGAATTTGCTGCCGCTGATGAAAAATCATTATTTAAGAACCTAGCAGCTATTGTATTGTTATCTGCACGGTGTGTAGTAGTTGCTTGAAGGCATTTCCTTGCCTCTCTGAGTATTCTTTGTTGTGGAAATGCATTGTTTGTCTTTGGGCTAGGTGAAGAGGCCCCCTTTGCAACACAGTTAATTGTTAGGTCAGTACTCTTGGCATTATTGGAAAATTCAGAGTGTGGGAATGTGAGCTCGGATACCCTATCATCTCTTATCTCCGCGAAGCAGCTCCCCAGGCCGCCGGAGCAGCGCAGCGCCGGGGCGGCGGGAGCCCAGCCGGGGCGGCCCCACTCCTCCGGCAGCTCCGGCTTGACTCCGCCGGGAGCGCCGCGGAGGGCGGGCAGCCCGCCGGGCTCCGCCGGGGCCGGGGCCGGGGCCGGGGCCGGGGGCCGGGGGGCGGCGGCGGCCGCCAGATGGTACAAGAAGTTGGCGTGGACCACGCCGGGCGGGCTGCAGAAGCTGGTGCGCCTGAAGCGGATGCTCTGCACCGAGACCTGGCTGGAGACCGAGCTGGAGTCGGAGTCCGAGGTGCTGTCCTCCTCCTCCTCCTCCTCCTCCTCCTCCTCTTCCTCCTCCTCTTCCTCCTCCTCCTCCTCCGAGCTGCCCTCGCTGGAGTCCGAGGCGCCGCTGCCCTCCTCGTCCTCCTCCTCCTCCTCGTCCTCCTCCTCCGAGCTGCCCTCGCTGGAGCTGGAGAGGCTGGAGCCGCAGTCCGAGTCGTGGGCGGCGCGGCCGGAGCAGCAGCTGGACTCCGAGTCGCTGCTGCCGCTCTCGGGGAAGGCGGGCGGCGGCGGCGGCCCGAAGCCGCGGGGCAGCGGCAGCGGCAGCCGCGGGGTGCCGCGGGG
>JAYKAV010003036.1:237418-270374 GCA_035582835.1 Phoebastria nigripes | reverse complement strand
CGGGGGGGTCGGGGGAGGGTCGGGGTGTCCCTGTGGCGGCGGCGGCGGTAACGGACGGGTGGGGGCGGGGAGAGGCAGAGGCGGGCCCGGCTGCGTTTGAACGGGGCGTGAGGCGCGCTGAAGGGCTGGCTTAAGCCCGCAGAGGGTGGCGGGGGCCAGGGGGAGGGCGGCTGCGGGGGAATCCCCTCAGTGACCGTCACGTGCGACGGGGGGGAGCGAGACCCGCAGGACGCGCGTGGGAGCGGGGAGGAGGGAAGGGGTCCCGGGGGGGCCCCGCGGCTGAGGGCTGGCGGGGGTCGCGGGGCAGAAAGGGCGTTCGCTGGGGCTTCGGGGGGGGCCCCTTACCAGCTGGGGGGCGTGAGGTCCCGAGCTGCCCGGGCGTGGGGGGAGGACCGGGCGCCGGGCGGAGGGTTTGCCTGTTGAATATTACTGGTAGACGTTAATCTCGTGTTTTAAAGTACCTTGTCAGTGGCTTTAAGGAAATCAAACGTGACATTAATCAAATCGCACAAATGTAAACATTTATAAGTTAAATCCTAATATTATGCAATTATTTAAATCAAGCCGTGGTTTTTCCTCAGTGTCGTGTTGTAGCTCCTGCTCTCTTCCTCACATGCTTTGAGTTTTCCGCTGTGTGGTGTTTTTAACGTGGTGGCGAGAAACACGCCATTCTGCTGGACTTCGGATCGCAGGCGGCAAAGTAGGCAGTGCTGTAGTTTAAATATCGCTCGGTCTCCAAACCAAGCCCATCAAGATTAAAAAGCAGTACGGTTTGCATGAATTTGAGGACAAAACCCTCAAATGATACCTTGCGTTGGTACTGTGTTGTTTTTTCCCCCCCCGTGGGTGCGTGAAGCAGGTGATCCCGTGTGGAAACGCGAGAAGGAGGCTCTGGTGACTGAAACGCGGAGAGGTGCCTTTGCAGCCTCGGCGGGATTTTGGGCCAAGTGACACGTGAAAGACCCGCTAATTGCGAGCAGGGGACGAGGGAGCGCAGGAAGGCGGGAGCGCGGTGCCCGGCACTGGGGCTCGGTGGGGCTGGGGGCCCCGGGCGCGTTCAGCAAGGCTCGCCGCAGGTCGAAGGAGCTCAGGCGGATGGGGGCGAGGGAGCGGGGCAGGAGGGCTCACGCACGCAGCTCCGGGCCGGCTCGGGAGGGCTGCCGTGAGCAGGTAGGCTTCGAGGGCAGGCCGCGGGCACACCATTAGGGCGAGGTCAGGGAAAGGCAATGGTGGCGAGAGACCTTGCGAAGCGGCCGGCGCTGCGGGCAGTTGGCCGCTCCCTGTCTTCGTCCTCCCTCCCGGTCCTTCCCGTTCCCCTCTCCCGGCGGCTTCTCCGCCGGGGAAAAGGGGACTTGGGGGTCAGGGAGGAGAACAATGCTGGGCCGTCTTTTGTGTGCAGCACCGTCCCCTGAAGGGAAGAAGCGAGCACTGCAGCGCCCGGCTCGGGGCGCGTCTGTAGTGCTGCCTCCTCTCCTGCTGGTAGTGCTCATGGCATGCGAGGGGACGGGCGGGCGCGGGGCCGCTGGCAGGAGGTCGGGGGCAGCCAGCGGAGGGGCGAGGGCTCCCATAGACCGGCCTGCCCGCACCGCTGAGCCCGGGACAGCCTCGGGAGCGGGGCTGGCGGCGGGCCAGCCGGGCAGCCCCACTCGCCCTCCAGCAGGCTTCGCGCCGGGGGCGGGAGAGTTTGGGGGTGAGCGGCGGAGAGAGTAAATCCGCGGGCAGCGCGGCGCTGAACGGGCAGGCTTGCCGGGGGGATTTCAAGGGTGAGCGAGGGTCTCCCGTCAGCGGGGCGGGCTCCGGGCAGGCTGCCGTAGGTAACATGGAGGGGCCGCGTCGGCCAGGCAGCGAGCGCGGCGGGAGCCTGCCGGCAGCGGCCCGCGCTCCCCGGCAGAGCGGCGTGCGAGGCCGCAGGAAGCGGCGGGAGCGGGGCCGGAGGAAGCGCGGCCGGGGCTCCCTCTCCTCCGGGCGCTCCCCATTGTTCCGCGGCCGCCTCCTTCGCGCCGCTTTCCGCCGGCGGGGCTCGCCCGGCCGGCCGGAGCGAGGGAAGGAGAGAAGAGCTCCCGCCGAGCGGCTCCGCTCGCCCCGCCGCCGCTGGGCCCCCCGCACGCCGGTGTGCTCGCAGGCAGGGGCTCGGGGGTTCCGGCAGGAAAAGGGGTACATAAGTAGAGAGGAGTCTTTAGAAGTGCCATCCACTGAGGGAGCGCCTGTGGGGCTGTAGCTCACGTGTTACTTGAAAGGTAAAAAAACCCCACTGCCGCAGTGGATTTGTACATAAAGTAACATCTGCTTGTGGGTGGATTTGAGAGCAGGGCTTCTTAAAGAAATCGGGAGAAACCGCGCCGAACCACTGGATTTGGAATAATAAATGTAGCCAAAGAGAATTTTGGCAGGAACTCGTCTTAATGGTCTATTTATAAAAATGAAGATTAATCTTATCCTGTTTTTCATATAAGCACCATGATGTCTGGATTTTTTTTTTTCCCCAAGTGATTGTTTTATGTTGGTTTGAGATTTTTAAAGATTTGTTTTATAGGAAAAGTGTTTGTTGTCCTTTTTTTTTTTTTTTCCCTGAAAATAATTAGAAATTAAATTGTTTTGGTACGCCATTTCAGACCTGAACTTTCTCATGTGTTTACATAGGGGAAGAATTGACTAACTTGATGTGCAAGAAAATTTCCAACAAGTGCCCTTGATCTTCTAAGGGAAAAAATGTGTCTTTTGCACGTCGTTTCTGGAAGATTAAATTAAAACGGGTAGGGGCTCATATTTGTGACGAGGAAAGAATTTCTAGAGAACTAGTTACTTTAACAAAATCCTTTCTAGGAGGACTGTGATTGTTTTTAGCAAGTTATCTCCGAGTGCGTGAGAATTTATTTTAAAATATTAGAAGTGATGTCTAGATTTTTATTTTTTATTAAATATGTCGCCAAGAAATCAACGTTTTGCATAGATTGTGAGCAGCAAGTGAAAGAAGTTAAAGGATGATGTTTACGGATATCACCTAGCTGAAAATAATTCTGAAGTGACTTTCCTCCCCCCACGCACACTTGGGACGTTGCATGCTTGCAGTCATTGTTTAAGATAATACAGTTTGGGACTTCTCATTCACTCTTTGTAAACTTGCAGGCTTTTGTGGGACTCCTCCAAATAAAAGCTCAATTCAGTTTAGACGGTAAAAAGCATCCATGTTACTTGAAAGCTGAAGATGCAAGTAATACTTAATAGGAAATGCCTGGTAATATCTAAAGGCATTAACTTTAAGATCGAGGAAAGAAAAATTTTTGTTTTGTTTTGTTTTACTTCTACTTGAGTATTCCGGAGATGCATTTACTCTTGATTGCTGCTTGGCAATTTTCAAAAGGTAACTGCAAATTTAGAAAGCGTCATTCAAAAGGACATTTAATGCTCTTGTATTTACTAAAACAATATATTGCTATTTGAAAACTATCTTATTGAAAGGGAAGATTAAAAAAAATAGTCAGGGAGACCGTTTGTTGCCATTCTTCATTGCTCTTTATTTTGTATTTGTGCGGAATGTGTTGACATATTTCATATATTAATTTTTTTTCACAAAGGAGCATTGTTGTTACTTTTAATTGGGAAGTACCATGATATAAAAATTACCCACATTCCCGACTCTGAAGTACCATAGTAAGATTGACAAAAAGTGATCCGGGGCTTGCGCGCTTAATTCACCAGGAATGTTAAGCTTCCCAGATACACCCTATGTGGTCAAGTTAGACTTTCGCTCTTAGACAGTTTTTAATGGTCAAAATTGTACCTAGAGGAAATGTATCTATGTATATATATATCTGTGGAGTTGAAATTATATGGTAACCTGCAGTGGGAACGGAGCTCACTGATCGAAAGACTTTTTTTTTTATTGCATTTGGCAACCTCTTTCTTTCAGAGACACAATACAATTAATTAACATATTCTGGGGCGTGTTTTTGAGATTGGGAAGTGGTGGCCCCTTGTTGAGAAGAAAACACTTTAAATAAAAAAGTAACATTGTTTTGTCCAAATGGTACTGGGAAAAGCAGAGTAGTATTGCTTATACAGCCCACGGATGCGGTTGATTTACTCCAATTTGCTTTAGCATATAACAAACCAGCTTTTCCTTTCCCACGCCTATATTAGATATATGTGTTTTGTTTATACAAATCCATCTAAAATAGGTCCGTGTTTAAGATATTTGATGGGAAATTCAGCGTGTCGTTTCTCCTATTTAATATGTAGTACAGATACCATTCCTAAATCGAAATCAAATAAATGTGACCTGTGACACAACACAGTATCACACTGCTGATCGCAACACAACAAACATGAAAGAAGGCTGTTAATTTATATGGAACGTTAATTTAGCAAATCCTACATAGAGATATGCCTATAGAAGAAAAGTAATCTGAGGCTTGGTTTTGGAGTGATGCTATGTAAATGTATTTAATAAAAATCCAATGAATTAATACATACCTCATAAAAATCCAAACTTTGAAATTAAGTATTCTTCTTTGAAGAAAAGCCCTGTGTTACGTTTAAGTCGCATATAATCTAAATTCCAGAGTTTACTAACCCAGCTTTTCAGGGCTTAATACAGCATTAATATTCAATATGGTTTGCTAGAAGTTTATTTCAGGTTCTTTTGTATCGTACTGTAATTACCATTACTTTGACTTGACTCATATAAAAATGTGGTTAACATTTAAATGCCTTTTTAATGTAGAGAATTATAAATTAACTGTCACATTTAAATCTAACTTCTATCACTTAGGGAATGTTAAATCTTTAAAAGGAAATAATCACTGCGCTTAAAAACATCCTGTGCTAGGATTCCTTTATTTAGAATTTTGGTTTGAGATTGTTCATTCAAAGAAAATCCCTTGTTTCATGTTTACTGTAAACCTCAGTCTGAAATTAACATTTAAATGCCAACATTAGTAACAGAAGCAGTACTTGAAAACCACCAATTTTATCCATTGCTGCTAGTTAAGTGGAATTTACCAAAGTCTCCAAAGGTGATAATACAATTAAAAGCAAGAAAATGAATACAATAGTTGGTGGAATTACTTCCSCCTTTCTTTGCAGTCTAAAGAATTCCAAAATTCGTAATTACGTTCACACAAAAGAAAATAGCACAACATGAAGAGGCATGGTGTCCAGGAGATGCACTGACATGACCTTTGATGCTGCTACCTGTACTTGCATAACATGTAAATATATAGCATGCAAACTCCCGATCAAGAAGTGACTACATGTTAAATGTTGAAACTTTTTAATTATTCAGTACATTGCATTTGGATAGCTGTTAAATACAGATTTGAGCAGTATATTAAAGAATAGGAGGAAAAAGAAAACTCTACTCTTTCTTGGTATAATTTAAGAGTAAGCATGTAAAGATACATTAACATTTTTAATATGGGTTCTGTAGACATGCTATATCCTTCAAAATTGAACATGGATAGAAATAATTTGTTGGATCTAAGGCAGACTGCCATTTAAAACACACTGCGTGCAAAGGTCAACACACAAGAGTCGCATTTTATTTTGTGTAAAGTGACCATTTTGCTGCTGCCTTCCCAGAAATGAAGCAAATACCCACGATTAGAATGTATTTCAGTGAAGACTGTTAATGATTTAAACCCACATAAACAAAAGGCAGACAAGCATCAATGTATTTTGAATGGATAATCGGGAGATGTGTTATTCTACCTATTGAGTATTACTAAGTTATTGCAATTTTCCTGTTTCCAGTTGCATCTGTTTAGCTGCAGCACGTATCCTTTTGCACGTAGGTAAAGATCAAAGCTTTCTCAACAAAGACCCAGTCTGAAAATGGAGTAAAAATTGCTATGAGAAATTTGCTTTTTGGAAAGAAGTGAGCTTCCCCACTCTACAGCTCCAAGTCCCAACATCAATTCATGTTTTATAATATAGTATGCATTTTATATAAAGTCTATGCTTTTTCTGTTAGTCCTGGAAGACTGTTCTGATGATTATATCCAATTGGTAATGCTGTTTTGTAAATTAAAGACTTTTTCTTGTTCAATGCTTTGTTTTATTCACTGAACTTACAGTATGATTTTGCAAGTTTTAGGAAAAAAAAAAAGTGAAATTTAAAGCAAGTATTCCAAAATCTTAGCATTATTGTTGGAACTGATTAATTGGTAGTAAAAATTTAAGGTGAATACCTCTTTTATTTTTCTTAATGAAGCTAAAGTGCTATGCGCTAATGTATGTTAAAATTTTCTTGGGGAATTCCTTAAACTTTTAAAAACAATTTACATTTGGAGTGTGTAATTTTCTTTCACTTATGCATTCACTCTTTTTAAAAAAGTATCTAAACTCTAAAAAAGTATGAAAACATGTAATCTTCTTGTACATTTCTTGTAATCTAACTTGTTTAGCTTCTAGGTTTTGTAGGTTCCTTTTAAGAGAATTGGATTTTCTCCTTGCATTTAGATTAACAATGAAATTATTCATTCTTACTCACTGAATTATATTCCTAATTATTTTAATCTCTTATATATCACTATAAGAAGGACAGGCTTCTTTTTTTAAAAAGAAAATTGGCCTTCTGTGTCATGTCAGTGCTTATTAAATATTACAATCATAAGAACATATATGGTACAAGGTTTTACGTTCTGATTCCATAGCTGTTACAGGCTTAGTGTTTGCAGTATTTATTTAGTGGTAATGCATTTCTTTTCCTATTTTGCATTTCAAAGGTCTTCTCTAAATTATTGTTTTACAGAACTATCAAGAGGTTATCTAAATTTTTCCATCAAATATTACACAGTACCATAAGGTGGTAGTCATGGAGTTTCTTTTGGTCCATGTACATTCTTTCTATAGAAAGAATTAAACAGAAATCCATAAAAAATACAACAAATGTTTCATTAAATAATTGAATGTATTAGGCTTGACTGAATTTTGACCAAAGCAAAATTTCAGGCTGTTCAGTACTGAGCTGGTATGTTACATGGTATGAGATTAAAATATTTTTATTTGAAAACTATACAGTAGTTTTTTCACTAATATACTCTCATTGCCATGGTGTGGCTTTAATCAAGTTGTTATGAAGTGATTAGTTTTTTCTTCGGTGATGCTTCTTTATAAAACTAAAAATGGAGCCTTAAAATAGCTAACATTAAAAAAAAAAAAAAGACAGACCCGGGAATTGTACTAGTTGCTTTTCAAAGAAGAAATTGCAGGAAGACCTTGCCAATGAATTAAAAAAAAAAAAAAGCCGTGAGAAAAATTTACAATTGTTTGTTACAAGATTTACTAAAAATTGGGATGTACTTCTAGCCAAATGGCAACATGACAAATACCACTGAGAAAGTAGGAACTGTATATTGATGAAACTAAGAAATACAAAAGCTCTTGACACAGTTGATAAAACTGAAAAAATTTTTTTTTTTTTTTTTTTTTTTTTTGTCAGGGTTAACAGAATCATTGAGAATGCTTTTTAAATTAGATGTCATTTTCTTGACAAGAATGAAGAAGGGCTGGGACACTGTATCTATCAGCTTCAAATAATTTGCTTTTTTTAAAACACCAGGATATATTAATTGCTTTATTTCCTTACAAAGTAATTGCTTGCACCTGCAATTTTCAGGGTATTTTTACAAGCTTTAAAAGTAATAAAAATAGTGTTGTAAGTATGTTTTATAATATAAATAGTTCTATGTTCAAATTTTTATTCTTCAGTGTTGAGATAGGACATTTGGGTGTGGGGTGGGTTTTTTTTGAGAGCAATCACTGAATGATTTTACACAAACTGAAACGTACTACATTCCAGTCCCTCCCACCCCCATTTTTTACATATACGTTAAAAAATTTCTAAACTCTCAAGGATATTGGAACATACATTTACAGAGAAATGTTTAGAATGTGTCTCAAATGGCTGCGTTAACCACGTGTTTGGCTGGGCCCTTCATCTAGGAAGCTACCTTCATCATTCCTTTTTCCCCTGCCCTCCATTCTTCCTCTATCTAAGTAATTTCACTTAAAACTTTCAAGGAGAGAAAAGAGCTTGACCTAAGATATCCTGCATACAAACTGCAGACTCAGATGTCTCTAGGGGGTAGAGAGTTGTGCACATCCCACCTCTCCCTTCCATGTAGCTGTTCGTCATACTCCCGTACACAAGTGCAGACGTTTTATTAGTTAACAATGTATAAAATATAACCTGCATATATATAGGTCTAGGTAGCGACATGTCCAGGAATGTACATAATTCAGTAGTGATTTGTACAGATACCGTATCAACTAAGCTGGCCTTGCAAAATCATCATGAAAAATACAGTCCATGCACAAATTTTGCTTCTCCACCCTTTAGCATGATAATGAAGATAAATCAATGATATCTTCCTTGCCCAACACTAACTAACTAACTAACTAACTAAATGCTGGCCCCGGGGCAAGCGAGTGAGCAGAATTTTGCAAGGCTGCATTTAATTTCTCTGTGCTCCTAACAATCACCACACAATTAGTTCCTTCTGCTACAGGCATACCTGCTTACAATGGAGAATTGAATAGCCTGAGATTTTCCTCTCTGCTGACCACCTCAGCTCTCTCTCCCCCCAGGTTTTCTTTCTTTTTTTTTTTTTTTTTTTTTTTTTTTTTTTTTTTTCTTCTTCATTTTTTTCCCGCTTTAATTAAAAGAGACAACAGAATTAGAATTGTTTTACTAAAAAACCCGCAAACGCCCAACTTCCAGAAAGGCATATCCACCTCTAAGTAGAAGTAGAGCACAGCTGTGTTGAAGAATGTTTGGTTTTGTGTCTCTGTGGCCTCCCTGGTTTCTCTATTTGTCATATCTTCCATTCAGCATCACTTTCACTGCTGTGGCAGCAATAGCCACGCAGCGCTGCATCCGCACGAGTTTTGGGTGAGAAGAAAGAGCGGGATTAATAATGCATTAGTTTTGCAGCCCCATCGAAGGGAAAATAAACAAAATAGTAAAAATTGCGGCGAGGGCAGGGAAGCGGTGTGATAGAACGCATTAGTCCTGCAGGCACACTGAGGGGATATAAACAGGATAATAAAAGTTGGGAGCGGGAATGCGTTAGTCCTGCAGTCACATCAGGGGGAAAATAAACAAGATAGTAAAAATGATTTCTGCGGGGTGGGAGGGGAGGGCGGGAATGGGGCGAGTCCTCCAGCCTTCCTGAAGGGGGCATGAGCAGAGTGACATCGCGGGTGGGAGCGGGGCGCATGTCTGCCACCTCCCCCGCCCCCCCACACACCGAGGGGAGGGGGGCAGCAATAAGCCCGTCTAACGCTCGCCCGGGCTGGGAAGGGAGGCGGTTTCGCACGGGCTGTCCCGAGACGCGCCGAGCGGCCCGGCCAGCGGCCCCGGCGGGAGGTCGCGGCGCGGAGCGCGTTAGGGTTAAGCCGGCCGCGGGGGGCGAGATGGCTCGCCCGGGGGACGGAGAGTGGCAGCACGCCGAGGTGGGTGCCCGCGCGGGGACGGCGCGGCTCGCAGGCCGGGGCGGCGGGCGCGCTCGGCGGGCCGGGCCGGGCCGGGCCGGGCCATCAGGTGCCCGGGAGAGCCGGCTCTTCCGGCCCGCGCGGAGGCGAGGCGAGGCGAGGCGAGGGGCGGGCGGGCGGTCCTGGCGGGGCGCCGCTCGTTCGCGCACGCTCTCTCGGCGCGGCGGTTAGAGCCGTTGGGGGGGTGGGGGGCGCGCGCTCAGCCGCGGCTCACGTTCCCTGGGCGGCTCGTGAACCATCGCGAGGAGGCCCAGGCCGAGGCCTTCCCCGCGGGGGCGCGCAGTGCGCCTGCGCGCAGGCCCCGCTCTCTTGCCTGTCTGCCTGCTGTGTGGTGTCCTCCTCAGTGTACCGCCGCCGGGCTGCCCCTGCCTGCTTGCGTGACTGATACAGCCTGGCCGGTTGGTCGGGCGGGGGCGAGAAGAGGCTCTCAGCCAGCGGTCATGGGCCCTAAATCATTGCCGTGGCGGCGGTGGCGGCGGCGGCGGCTGAGTGACTGAGGGGAGACACCGCCGGGGGAGGGGGCAGGCAGGGGGTGAAGCGTGTGTGTGCGTGTGTGTTGTTGACGACGGTGTTTTTAACCCTTAGATGGTCTCTAGCGAGCCGTTGCTGCTGCCTGTGTCACTGGAGGGCGAGTTCTCCAATAGCATGAAGGAGATGATCGGCGGCTGCTGCGTGTGCTCCGACGAGAGGGGCTGGGCCGAGAACCCGCTTGTCTACTGCGACGGGCACGGCTGCAATGTCGCAGTGCATCAAGGTGAGTAGGCAGGCGAGTGCCAGCTCACCCGCTCTGGCCTCCAGCCTCTCTACTTCCTTCTTGATGCTCCCTGTCCTCTTCCCTTGGGCCTGCTTCCTCCTCCTTGCTCCCTCTTGGCCGTTTTTCTCCCCTTCTTCTCTCCCTCCCCCCTCCCAGCTCCTTTTTGTCACCCGTGAAGCCTATTTCCCTGCTTCTAGTGCCATGTGCTTTCTGGTCTGACCTGTCCTGTCATCCTCTATCCTTCCAGTCTGCCTTTTCCCTTATGTGAGGCTTTCTATATTATGACTTCCTATATTATGGCTACGAGAAAGGAAGAACCCCCCTTCCAGGTTTTTTTCGCTTGCTTCTCCTCTTGTACCTCTTCTGTGTCCATGCTTTCCAGTCCGCCCGCCTTTGCACCCTGTTAACAACCTCAGCTGCAGCAGTCCAAAGACTACCTAAAACTCCTTTCCTTCTCTGCGGAACTTCCTGCTGATCTCCGTTCTGGCAATTGCTGCTGTATTTCTTTCTTCCTGTACTCGATGTGTGTTGTCCCTGCCTTTCCCAAGTTAGAAAAAATTATTTGAGGGGCAGCCAGTAGACGAGGAGGGTTTAGGACTGGAAGAGAGCGGTGTGTAGGAAAGAGTTAGCTGTCATGTGACTTCTTCCTCTGCCTGCCTTTCCTTGAATGTCATTTGGCTGATGTTTCCTGGTAGATGAAGAGACTTCCTGTTGTGGTTCTGCAGGGGGAGGGTGCTAGTCAGAATGGCTGATGCTGGATTTGTTTGGATTAGTGGAGGCTGGTTGGTTGGTTTCCAGCTCAGCTCAGGAGCTGGCATGTTCCCTGTATGTGTGATTGTTTTGTTTCTGTCAGTGGGTTGACCCTTCTTGTGAGAGCAGAGGGAGAGACTGGATTCTGCTGCTTCCATTGTAAGAAAGGAAGTTATGATGACTTTTGCTTTATGGTAGCAGAAATAAGGAATAAGATGGTAGTTTCTCCTTATCAACTCCCAAGCAGTCATATGAACTCCATGGCTGGCTCTTCGACTCCTAGATGGTGAACAAATTGGAGGAGACAAAATCCTAAATCCAGTTCATTAGTCTGAATGCCTAGCGCATGTGAAAATACTACTACTGTGTGTCTCATGCTTGGTCTTAAATTGTGTTGAAGATGATATAGTAACTGCATGTTTCAGGTACATGCTCCTTTGTAAACTGACAAGAAATAATGAGAAATAGTAATAATTTAAGGAGATCTGCAAAAGAATTCAGTTATTCTTGTTAATGTTGGATTGAACGCAGAGGGGAGCTGACAGGATCTGTGAAATTAGTCTGGTTTTGAATCAGTTTTCTGTTGTCTTAAGAGCTAAGTAATGTTAACCAGTAAGTTAACTCTGCTTTTGTGGAATCTTAGGATCATGAAAAAGAACACTAAAACATGAATACTTTTAGAAGTCATACCTGAACCAGCTATTACTTTTGTATTATCTTGGGCATCTTTCTTTGCTTCTAGAGCCTTGCTAGTATTTTCAGTGAAAGAATTTGGCAATAGCAGCAGTTGGAGCTGAAATAGTGGGAACAACAAAAGTCTATTTTAGGAAGTATTCCTAGTATAGAGACACACTTCAGTAAATTGGGTACAAGAATATTGAATTTACTTGTTTTTTTAAGGTGAGGTCCAAATCTGAATTTGAATCTAGCAGGAAGTGTGCAAAGTACTGCTTCTTCTAAATCCAGATGCTGTTGTAGAGGTCTTAAGAAAAGAAGAACTGTATGTTTTGATTTACTGTATCATTTATGTTTTATGTTTTGGATTTGGTGTGTCATGTGAAGGTGGTAGAGGAAGTGTGTCCACTCTTTTTGTAGTCTTTCTCTAGTAAAAGTAGTAGTCCTCATGGTTAAAGCTGGTAGTCCTTATCTGAAGTTCAGACAGCAGTATTACCCATGAGACTTTATTAACTGCATTTTTTTGTTATAATTATTTTTAGTTCAGAGGAAACTTCTTTTCAAATGTTAAGCCATTGGCAAGTTATGGAGGACAAAATCTCTTCATGTGTTTGAAGAAGCTTTGTATAGTAGTGGAAGTATAAACCAAAGGAAGTCCTGGAACTCAATAAACAATATCACAGTGCATCAGAGCACAAACCTGTGGTGGACTTTTTTAGGCTCTAGGTATACTCTGTTATGTTTGCAGATACAAAAGTACTTCACTTCAACTTTGATCTTTGCCCAACTTGTGGTGCCTTTGAATCTAATTGCCAGCCCTGTCTCTGAGTTGGATTCTGTAATTAGTTTCTTACTTTGCACTGTCTTTTGCTGATTTAAATGTGTGATTGCACATTTAAAGTCTCCCTCTTAATTTCTAAAGAGGAATTCAAAGTCCCCCTCAGCTGTGGTTAATATAGATGCAATGAAAACAAGATGTTTTTTCTCATGTTAAAGAACTTTATTATACAGTAGAAAGGGCTTATCAGGATAGGTCTGTCACTACTTGGATAATGTATTTGAAAATTTGACAACTGATCTTAATATGACTACATGTATGTATATAATAGGAAATGATTTCATTGACTTTCCTTCGTAGAAGGAAAGGTGTATTAGCCAGACATTTTTTATACTACTATTGCATTACTGCTTTTTTTTTTTCTTCTTCAGTCTAGCACAAAACCAATAATATTTTTGTATATATACTAGAAGACACTAATTTAATCTCAGCTTTCCTCTGAACTATTAATTTATCATATATATATTTTTTTTCTAGTTACACACTTAAACCAGATTTTCTTATTTAAGTAACATATGATTGTTGGGAATCGAGATATTAAAAATATGATGTCAGATTCAGGATTATCTTTTTGAGGAAAATGTTTGGCTTTTTGATTGTTATTAGCTGTTAAACCCATACAGATATTAGAATATACTCATAGCGCTTGTGTTCTTGTATTTTCATTCCCTCAGCAGTTCTTAAAGTTTCTTGATCTGTGCATTTCAAACATGAGCAGTATTGCCAAATTACTAAACTCTTTCTGTGGAATTTCTTATCAAACTCCTTTTTTTTTTTTTTTTTTTTTTTTTTAATACTATAAAAATATAGACTACTGTCTTGCAGAGAACTCTGCAGGTCTCAAAATCTCTTTCCTAAGGATTTATGTTGTAGCCTGGCTATTGTTGCAACTGATCCTAGCCCTGATGCTCAATTTAGTTTGTATTTACAGCTCCATATGAATTTTCAGGGGGTAAAAAAGCAAACTCTGTATCTTCGTTCAGTTTATTATGGATTTCCTACGTAAGACCGGTTACTTTACTCATAAAGAGTAAGAGAACTTGATTGTAACTAAGTGTATGAATGTCTTATGACAAACAGTTTGCTTTCATTTTTCTCTTAAAAAAGACTTTACTATAAATGATGGGTGTTTGTTATTGTGAAGTGTTTTACCTGTTTTGCTGGTAAATAAATAGCAAAACAGATCACATATGAAACATTGCTGCTTTTGAAAGGTTATATTACTTTTCAAGGTAATCAGTATTTTTTTTTATTTAATGAATTTATTTAACAATTTTTGCTTAAATTTTTAAGTGAAAGCTTGTTGTACTTCATTTCAAGTACCATTGTGGTAAGATTTCATGTGCAATGTATAGATGTCAGTTTGACTTATTAAAATGATGTGAGATCAACTAGTACTAAGCTTTTTTTATAACATTCATATTAGTAGTACTGTAGTGCTGCTTATGTTTGCTGAAATATTTTGTCTTGTTCAAAACAGCTTGCTATGGAATTGTTCAAGTACCCACTGGACCTTGGTTTTGCAGGAAGTGTGAATCTCAGGAAAGAGCAGCCAGAGTGGTATGTGCTTTGTTTATTAAGTAATGCAAGTTATAATGCTTGTGTGGATAATATTTACCGAAGTATCCCAATAATAGTAGAAAATAGCTTAGCTTTCTGTCATAATTCCATCTAGATGCTATTCAGAACGACCTGTTTTTTTTTTTTTTAAGTGGAAATATGTAACTGTCTCTAAGTATTCTGACAATTTCTGGGGCGGGGGGGGAGTGTTTTTGTGGGTGTTGTTTGTTGTTGGTTTTTTTTTTTTTAGTGTGTGGGTTTTTTTGTGTTTTTTATTTTGTGTGTGTGTGGTGGTTTTTTTTTTCCAACCGTTTCAAACATTATTTTCTTCTTATCTATGGTGTGGGTTTTGTGTAATTTTTTCAGTTTAATACTTATATAGTTAGGTATGGGGAGGAAATAGAATCTGTGTCCAATTTTCTTCTACAGCAACTTTAGATTGCCAGTTGAAAGCTTCAGTCTAGGAATGCTTAACCAATAAGTAGTGTTCTTAATTTCAGAATCTAATGCTTACTTGGAATGTGATACTTCTAATTGAAGAAACATTTTCTTTCTCTGTATTTCTAATTTTTTATGGTAAATATTGGGGATTCAGATAATCCTTCTGAACAACAACAAAAAACCCCAACGCTTTTTTTTTTTCTTGATTACATGAGGGTGTTTTTTGGTCAGACTTGTATGTTACTAGATCAAGCTGTGTGGTATCAGGCATTTTTAGAAAAAGACAATCACATTTCTCACTACTTGGCACCTTTTAGTCTGTGTTCCAGCAAAAGATAAAGTGAGAGTATTTAGAAAGACTAAGCTGTTCCTTTGCCTCTGAAAACATTTTTCATATAAAAACTGGAAGAGAAGGCGGTGCAGCATCTTAGGGCAGTGTGTAAACTATTTCTAACTTTCCTATCTAAAGACAAATGAAGAGCCTGAGACCAAATTTTCAGTTATGGTCAGTGACTGACAGAGCGTTTACATGAGCTGTTTGTTGTACCTATTTCCTTTTCTAATATAAAGTACTATAGAAATGGTAAGATGACTTAATGTTGTGTGAATTTTTGGCACAGGACTGAAGAATCTTGTTCCTCTACTTTTTCCCAACTTGCCACTAATGTATTCATAATGCCCTAGTAACCTAGACTTTGTTATTCTGTCCAAAGCAGACCTGTTGGTGGGAGCAAGAACAGATTGATTTCTATGTGCTCTCCAAATATTTGTCAACAGAAAATCAAAACCGCCGCCCTTTCTGAAGAAAGGCTGTTTCTTTCTTTTCCTGGGAAGATCATCAGTAATGTAAAGTTTTAGGAGTAGCATTTTTTAATGTTGCTGAGTTTGATATATACAGGTTGACAGCAAAGTTAAAAATATAGAGGGGGAAAAGAGAGATGGTGGCTAGGAGGAGGATTTTTCTGGTGCATGATAGGGAATTGTCATCAGGATTTAGGATATAGTTATTCCTGGCTTCTCCTGACACAAGGAATGAAGGAGAACTGTACTGAGTTGTAAAATAAATAATGTCTCACTGCGTTCCGATAATTTCTTGAATTTACCAAAGAGAATAGCTTTGATAGGCATTATACTACTTTTGGTGTTTGAAGTTAAGAAGGAATAGTGATGAACTTAACTGAATTCTCTGCCTGGTGTATTCTATTCTTGTTTCCACCTAATGGGGTCTGTTTATGGTACAGTTCAACAAGTTGATTACTGACCTTGTTTTGAAAAAAAAATCTTTCCCATTTGTAATATAGCATAGGTTTAAATGGTTCTCAAGTGAAACTAATTGCATGTGAGGTAGAATGGATTGATAACTGTTGAAGTTCTAACTATGTTAGTGAGTTAGAAACATGGTGGCTGTCTCTGAGATGTCTTGGAGAAGCTCTTAACATTCACAAACTAAACTGAAGCTCTGACTTCAGTATGAAAACTGGAACTTTACTGTAACCAGTTTATCAGACTCAGAAGTTGTAGCGCACTTACTTGCAAAAGCAAACCTCCTTATCATCACTGTAGGAGACTGAAGCTTAGTTTTTCTGTTGGCCTTTTTGTCTAGAAACAAAACCAGAGTTAACTGTATTACATTGAACATGCTTCTACTTACTTACTTTTAATCTTTAATAAAGACCTGAGTCTTGCACTCAAGGCATATTTTTCCCTGCTGATGCTGTCTGTGTTGTGTGTTTTTGGGTTTGTGTTTGTTTGTTTTTTAAGCTGCAGTTACTGGGCAAATAAATCCATTCTGATAAGAGACCAGGGTTAATTGCTTGTACTGAAGTTGGTCTTGCTTTAACAACTGAAAGAAATAGACTAACTCAGGAGCATGTAACTCAAGTAGGTGGGTCACCAGAGAACTTTGCTTAACAGCAGGTTAGAGCAGTTGGCTTCCCATATAATTTCAGCTGTTATACACTGATGTCTACTGTGTTCCCTTTCTTTTGTGTGCTGCTGCTAAGCTGCTACATACGGCTTGTCAGTGAAAGTGGTGGCTGGTTATTTTTTTTTGCAGCCACACAAACCTCCTGGCTGGTTGACTTCTGCGTTTTTGATAGTGAGGTGGTAGCCAGTGTCTTGGGTTTTGAATGGTCAACTACTAGTTGGAAAGCACAGTTCCTGACAAGCCATACTGAGTCTTGGCTCCTAGCGGGGTCATGTTTTTGTGTGTGTGAGAGAGACTGCGATTTTTGTAAACCTGAACTATTTGGATAATGGACATATTGAGGTGTCTGGTAATTATTTGACTTACCTTATAATCATGCATATGTAGTACATAATAAATAGAAGGCTGTAATCCCAGTATGCACTTTTTACAATCACTGTGTAAGCTTTTAACTGTTGCTTGAAAAGTCTTAGTTTTCCCTAAATCAGCTCATTTATCTTAGCTGACCTATGGTGAGCTTGGAACGTGAATCTGTTCAAGATGGGTGGCAGCTGCTCCCAGCTTTGCCTGTGTCAGCACCAGCTGTTATTACCATGCATAGTGGGCCCTTTTGATGTCTTCACATGTACCTGAACTTCTGAATCAAAAAACCAGGGCAGATAGATGTTGATGTAGGAAAAAGTAATATTAGGGTCTGTGTGAGGCTGTATACATATGGAGTAGTATGTAAGGGACTTCGGGTCCTGGCTTGGGAAATTGGATGGTGCATATATATGTTGTCCAGGGGCTGATAGTACTGGTGCCCAAAGAGAGACTAGAGAAGCTAAGTTTAGGAGTTGTAGCACAACTGTTATTCAAAATGACTTTTTTCCCCATCATCCTATTATGTGCCAAACATGTTTCTTGATGATCTTATTTTAAGAATGATTTAATTATAGTATATAGTGGGGTATAAATAGACAATGTGTGTATGGTTTACTACAAGCTACTACTATTGGTGCTTATCATGAGGGAGCTGGAATGTATCATGTATCAATGTATCCATGTGATAGAGGTACCAGGCAGCACAGAGGCATCCAACATTTGCACAGTTAGCTTGGTCATGCTTATTAGCTATGTGTAGATGCTGGTCCTTGTGAATCCAAGTTGATTCAAAGGGACCAGGAGACCTCAATACTCAACTTCAGTGTTAGGAATTCCAGGAAGTTTTACTACCTCAAGGACAGCTCAGCTTGTACATGTGAGGTCAGATTGCTTACAGCATTGCAAGTGAATTAAGATGCTGTTGATCTGTTTCACTGGAATATGTATATTATAAGCCTGTCATTGTGTCTGGAAGAATCAGTTTGGACTTGGTACAAATTACCCTGACATTGTAAAGGTGGTGTTTTTTCCACCTGGCATTTTTGTGTTATTTTTTTTTGATGGCGTGGCTTGTGAAGTTGAATGTGGTACTGGCCCAGAACCGAGTCGGCACATTTGCGTGACACTACAGCTGGTCTAATAAGCCACCTGGATTTTAGCCCAGGGAATGTGTTGAGGGGGCTGTGACTCCCTGTGGAGTTAGCCACATAAGATTTGAGATAGTATTCATCTGGATCTCAGCTGAATCTAGCGTAACTGGAGTCTCTGCACTGGCACATGTGTTTCTTGGAACTCAGTGCGGAGACAGAAAGACTGTCATTGCAGAGTCAGTTTAGATCATACAGTACTTAAGGATTCAGAGCTGTAGAAACGCAGCTATACTGTTTACCTCCAAAGCCAGTTCAGGTACATTGTGCTCTCATAGGGATAGGTTCCTGCTAATAATCCTGCCAGACCTGAGCTGTTCCTGCATCTGCTGTGCAGATGATCCACAGTCTGAATGCTTGAGGGTTTTGGTTGTTTGTTTTTTTGTTTGTTTGTTTGTTTTTAAAAATCTTCAATATAACAACAGTTGTAGTTCTCCTCTCCAAGTTCCCTTTTTTAAAAAATCTTTCTTCACATGTATCTACAAGTTTTCATCTTGTTAGTTACATCTACATGTATCAACTTAGTAGAGTTGCTCATAAGAGTTGTATGATGTATCCATAGTTGTAACACCCAAGCGCCAGCGTTTGTGTAGTATAAAATAACCATAGGTGTAGTATTATTTGCCTTTTGCCTAAACAGAAGGAGGCAAAGGAGGAGGAAATAGGAATGTAGGCTTTCAATATGCAGGTAGGTTTGTGATCAGAGCTCTGACAGCTTTGGCTCAACAGGCTGCCTCCGGGGGTATGGGATCTCTGTGCCTGTGCTTAGAATCAGTTTTGCTGTGGTTATTACACCTGTATCTGTAAACTGGAATGCACATTGATAAATGTGGTCACAATAGAGGTGAACTAAGATGAAAACTTGCTGTTTTCTTTTTTTCTTCAATTTGAAATACTGGCCACCAAATTCTTCAGGACTAATATGCTATGTGTTCTCTTTGAAGATATCTCTTGAAATAATTCTTAAAGAAATTTTGAAATGAATGTTTTTTTAATGTGTATCTATAATTTTCCTTAAAGGACATTTTATATAATAATATTACTACAACTACTTTTAAGAATACTATAAAAAGTAGTAGAAAAAATGCTTTAGTTTTGAGCATACAACAGAAAAATTGACCTATGTGCTTTTGTTATTTGTGTGGCTTTTACACAGCAGTAGAATAGTAAACTTCCAAATAAAAGAAAGAAAAGTGACTGTAAAATACAAATTGCTAGTAGATTTTTTTTTTTTTTTTTTTAATAAATGTGAGAAACTACTACTTATTAACAATATCTTCCTGCTTCCCCCTTTTCTCCCCCAAAAGAAAACCCCCAACAACACAGTCTTGTCTGTTATGAATGGCTATGCAGTCTGGAAGGCAGTGAATGTTTGTTTGTAGCTGGATAACTGGAATAAAAGATCGCCTAAAAATAGTTAGGCACAGCATGTGAAACAACTTCTTTTATTCTGAAATGCTATTGATTGAGTGATGTGTGTTTCTTGTCCATTACATAGATGAGTGAGTGTTGTTTGCTTTGCATTTCATGAGTAGGAGAAAATATTTTTTCCTGTTCAGACTTTTTTTGTATACATAATGATTACAGACCCATAACGCTATTGTACTGCGACTCAAAAGATGACAGAATTGCTTAGGATTGCATAGTGTCTGGTCATCAAGGTTAGTAGTACAAATGGCAGGAGGTGCTGCAGAAATGCAGTATAGTTTCCCTGTATCTTCCTATCCAACTGGTGGACTGAACCTTATCTTATGCACAATTGTGTGCTGTGCATATCGAAGTGGGAGTATTAATGCTATTTCTGATTGTGCTGCTTTCATGCTTTTTTTGTGTGTGCTGCATTTTTCCCTGCTTGTATGCATGCTTGCTACTTGGTTTCTAAATACACAGCTGAGTTCATAAACTTACTTGAAGCACTTCATTACAGCAGAAAAGGTCTGCCAATTTTTTTTTCCATTTTTGATTAGCTGCAGTTTACCTAAATGTACACGTTATTTGTGCAGTAATTCATAATTATATTATGCTAAATACAGATACATAGAGCGTTCAGGCTTTAAAACAGTGTAAAATAATTTCGTCACTCAAGTACGACTTGATCAAAAACTTTTTAACATAGGTATTGATATCACAGGTACTTTAATAAATACTTTAAAGGTTCTGTGGCAGAATTACTAACCAAAGTGAGACTAGAGCAAAACATTTTCCATTACAGGAATTGCTTAATTCTTACGCAGAAATGTTTTGTGCCTGTTAGCTTCATTGCTAGACTGCTAAATCACTGGCAGAAGTAGTCTCTAAAGTAAGCAAGGAGCTCCTTAACTGCAAGGAGCCTTAAAATGTATACTCGCATTTTATACCTAGGAATTTTTAGGGTACAGCTGTGATATGTTGCAGGAGGACACTGAAGTGAACCATCGCATACTGTGTTTTCTTCAGCTAGATTGAATTGGGTCAGTAGCATACTTTCAGCCTGATGACAAAAACTTGGGTGTTTAGTTGGAAATCCAGGCAAACATGACAGGTATTTCTCATAGCCTTCTGATGCTTTCCACTAAAGATCAAGTTGGAGTAGCCAGATCTTGATACACGCTGTGTGTCATCACGATGTTACATTGTACTCTATGTTATCTCTTCTAGTTACCTTACATGTATTGAGTAAAAGTATGACTAAATGTCACCTGTAGTACATACTGACTGGATGGTCTTGGAAGAATGCTGATTTGCATGTTGAGTGCCTCTAATTTTCTTGTCATAGTCTGTAAATCTGTAGTAGATGTTTTTGACAGAGCTAACTGAATCTGCATATATTTTTATCTGATGCCTTGATAAAGAGAACTAGGTCGAGTCTCTTTAATTTATCCAGGTATAAAACCCAAAATGCTTCAGGTAGTCAGTCTGTTTTTCTTTTACCTGTCAACTGTCTGCTTTAAGAAAAAAGTTCTCTCCTTCTCCTGGGACAGATGACTGAATGGAGATGGGGCAGAGATTTGGCAAATTTGTCAGCATCAAGAAATGATTATTTGAAGATGGAGATGACTTAATTTCTTAAGTTGTCAAGTTGCAGAACATAGCACTTTTGAAGAGAAGTACTGACAGTATGCATTCGTTTGCTCTATTAGTGGTGTCAGCCAGTTGGGGATTCTTGAATGTGGCAGAAGATCTTTTGATTCCTGTTGGTTCTTCATTGTGGCTTACAAATACTGGAGTCTGTTGTGAATCATAGATTGGAAACTTTGGAACATTGGAACAAAACTGGAATTTTGTTACTCTTCAGATACCTTGGTTGAAAAATTGTGTAGTTAGCTACTTGCTGACTTCTGCTTGAAATACTTGCATGGTTGCAAGCTATCATTTATAGAGCCATTTAGATCAAAACATTGAAGGTGGGTATTTTGTGGGTTTATAAGTAAGGTCTTAAAATACTGCACGTTGAGACTATTGATAAGGTATATTGCTATCCAGCTGTAGTTTAGAAACTGATAAATAAGAAAATGTGGATTTGGTTTTGTAGATAGCAGCCTCTTCATTGGCTGGGCCATGTATTCCTGTAGAAGCTTTTGGAAAAGGGGTTATGCAATTCATCCTTTTTGCTGTACTGAACAAGTGAAAAATGAAGTTTTGACTCTGGCAAGTATTATAAAGCGCGGGTGTAAAAAATCAGAAATAAACTCTAATGGGAATTTTCAAAGTCCCTAACTGGTTTTAAGGAGAAAACACCAAAGAAAAGATTAGTAAAATATCAGAGTAAAAGGATTTGATATGAATAGATAGCCTAAGTTTTGTGTGAGTAGAGGTTCAGTAATTTCAGCAGCATCTGGGAATGCTTGCGAGTTTTATTGGACTTTCTGGAGGCTTCAAGGGCTGTGAGCATGATCTTCTCTGGTTAGTCTGTATGTTGGCAGTATCGGTTTTGCTTCATAGAAGATAGTTTGAAGGGGTGAATGGAAAAATGAGATGTGACTGGTTTCTGAGGGCTGGGGTGAGTTACTGCCAGCAGATGTAGACATGGTCAGTCTGGTACGCATCCTGTTGCTGGGTCTGTTTTTGTACTAACTGCCTCTGAATTCTCATCTATTGATAGAATTTATGCCGAGATCTAAATTTCCAGTTTACTGGTTTGCACCGCTCTGCAAATACCTGTGGGTTTTTCTCTTCTGGTTGTCTAATCTTGCAAAAACTATTTCTTTGTAGGCTCTAAGGCATTTGTTCTTCTGTAGATACCCTCTGATTAGCTGAATTTGAGTGAGGTTTTCTGTTAACTATAATCTAGTTGTCTGTGGTGTAATTAGTACGCTTTTATGTAAATGTCTTTAGAATATGGTGTCTCTTTAGAGAGGGAGCTATGTTTACATTCATTGTTCAGTACCATATTTGTCTGAATCTAACACAAACTAATCACTAAAATGACCCTAAATTTTTCCAGGTTTATTAGGGGGAAAACAGAGTTTTTCTTATTTTCAATGTTTTCATTCCAATGTATGTGTGTTATTTTTTTTACACTTCCCCTCACCCCCTTTGCGGCCCCCCCCATCAAAGAAATGGGCCAAAACACTAGGGGGAAGAGGGACGTAGAAAGAAAAGTGAAAAAGGAAGATGAGAACATATAAGACTTTCCTCTGGAGAAGATGGAATACTAATTTCACACCCTTTGGTGGAGAAGGAAAATAAATAGCAAAAACGTTTTGAGCTTAGAAGATAATTTTTCATCAAAAAAGTGAATAAAGAACTTCAACTAGGTATGTATAGGTAGGATGACGTATGTGCAGCATTGGCATAACTGAAACTCAGACATGATTTGTGATCAACTTTGTATCCAGAGCTGTTTTCTAGATATCCTTTTTTTTTTTCCTCAGAGTTTTTACGTTTTTGACAGCAATGAGTATGTGCCTGCCAGTGTTAAATTGTTTTACATTAACCGCAATAACTACTCATATGGATGTCTTTACCCTTCTAAACCAGTTTTTTAACCCATATTAAGATACTTTGTATTATCTGAAGTAGTAGTGTATAAGACTATCTAGCATATTCAAAGTCTATAGGATTGGGAAAGATCATCTTAGATATGATAAAGAGTATTAGAGGTGACTTTTGTATGTTTCCTTCTGCTAACACCCAAGGGTGAGACAAAATGGGGTGGAATATTGGTGAAGGTAGGTGAAGCTGTACCACAGAACTTGGGAGATGAATACCTGGACGCAATCAGCTGTGCTGCAGGCTTCTGCAAGTACTGATGAATGGGAGACAAGGTTGCTAAGAGCATCAGGGGCTGCCGGTTGGAAAGCCATTGATTAGAAACTAACCTTCTGATCAGCTACTTTGCTTACCTTTGTAAATCTGTCCATGTGCTTTGGGGGAGTGTGTTAAGTTAGTGCATTTTGATATATACAGAAATACCCAGTAGCATGGCATGCTGTAAAATAGATGTATTTGGAAGCAAATTCAGAAGTAAAGCAATAAAATGACTTCTGCTTGGCAACTGACTCTCTCCCCCTAGGTTAGTTTTAAGAAAGTCACAAGAATTTGATGGAGTGTGTGCAGGGTTTGTTTTCACTAAAATGTGAACTAAAACTCACAACAAAACCAAATGGTTTTAACCAGTCTGCTGTTTGATTAATGATTCACAGGAGCAGCAGAATAAAATGTTTTGTATGTCGAGTTTTAACTCCTGTTGATAAAAGGATTGAAGGAGATTGAGTGTTAGGTTTCAAGAACTGTGATGCTGATTTTGTGTAACTTGCTATTTTGTTATTTGTAACTTTAAGTGTCGTGTATTGCAATCTCTTAAAGTTGTTCCTTTCAGTTAAATAGTTTGTTTGCTGTTGTCAAGCAATATGAAACAGTAATTCTGTGATCAAAATGTAATTTGGATAAAAAAAACTGTTCTGGAAGCATAGGTGTCATGCTGGTTATAGTATAGCTTGGGAGGCAAAATAAGCTTGTAAACTAAACAGTTTGTGTATATATGGCTGATGTCTGTTAAAAAACTTGGAATATATGAATGTCAGGGAAATACCAAAACAAAATTGGCCTAATAAATATGTCTGCGTCTGGGCCCAAAAAATATGTCTGTATTACTACTGAAATTAAATTAGTGTGTTTCAGGTGTGGTGTATGTTTTTTTTTTTTGTTTTCTTTGGTTTGTTTTCTTTTTTTGTGTGTGTGGTGATGTTTTGTGTTTTGGTTGGTGTTTTTTTTTTTGTTTGCTTGTTTTTTTAAGACCCTTGGTTGTAATTCCATACTCACTTATAGCCATCATAGATGATGCCACCTCCTGAAAGGGGTGGTTGTATCCTCACCCTACTCCCTATCTGTGTTCCTGTTATGTTTTTTATCTGGCATTGTTGTTCATATGGCCTTATGGAAAGATGGCTCAAAGAAGCTGAAAAAAAAGTATTTTATTTTTAGCTTGCTGATTAGGATTTCCATATGGTCAAATGAATGCTCTTCCCAGAGCAAGGGAGGCAGTAGAAAGTACACAGCAGGGAATGGCCAGTGATCTTTTGGCACAGTGCGCAATTATGTTAGCTTGAAGTGAGCCTGAAGTAAAGTCAGCTGGAACTGCAGCCTAATTTCTCAGCTAACTTTTAGGAACTGTGGTCTATTTAATCTGCTGTAGATCTTCTTCTGTTATTTAGGTTAACAGGTCATATTGAAACACACAGTTTATTGCCTCCTTGCGATGCTGGGAATTCAGTCCTGCAGGACTTTACTTGGTTGACAGTCATTATTCAGGTGAATGGTTCCACTGGCCTACCTTGGACCAGAATTCAGCAAATTACTTCCACAAGAATTCTTTGACCTTTTGTTTTCTTATAACAAGAGACAGCATATAATGGATGTCTGCAGATGATGCTTTATGAAACTTGCTCCAAATTTACAGAACCCTGAGGGAAGAACAATGCTATATTCCTGCTATTCTTTTTTTTTTCCTCTCCTACTTGTATAGTCTTGTTCCTATCTCTCTTTATCTTCCCTATCTACTACGAGTCTCTTGCTCTTTGTCTTCATTTCAACATGAATAAGGTAGTCTGTTGGATTAAATCAGCTTCTCTATGCCTTTCCTCCATTTCCAACTGAAAAATTGGTAGAGTTAGGTTAACCAAGATGACTCCAGTAGTTAGATTTGTCTAACGTTATCTACTGCTGGTTAAGGTAGCTGTTAGTCCTGGTTAAAATGGAAAGGCATATTTATGTAAAATAGGGGGACAAAGCTTTGTGCCACAATGCAGTGGAGCCAAATTGGACTGTAACTAATTCCGTATAGGAAGATGGGTTTATTTAGCTCCTTCTTTACTTCTCATTTTGGTCTTCCGGTCTTGGAACTTTTTTCTGCTGGGTATCTTTAGTGGACACCCCCGTTCTTTATTTTTTTTATTTTACTGTTCTTTATTTCTTCTTGGTTATTTCTACTTTTTTAATAATGACAGAAAAAATTTGGTTCTTTCCCCTTCTGCATGGGCCTCCCCTGCTTTTGAGCACTTTAGGTCTCTGCTGGGTGACTTTTTAAAGATTGGGCCCCTCAGGAGGTAGTGGGTTTTTCATCAGACCCTGGCAGTCTCAATTTGCCTGGATGCTAAGGTTACAGGATCATTCTTTTTTCACTTAATTAACTTGCTGTTTATGTAGCTCAGAAGTGAGTTGTGACAGTCACACTGTCAGACTGTTCCAGCTGCAGAACTTTGAGATTGGTTTCACTTTAGTCCTCTACAGGAGACCTCATAGTCCAAAGCAATTCCTGCTGAGAATTCATCTGAATTCTGCTTGGACAGAAGCTAGATCCATGAACTTAGTCTGTTCCACCAAAGAGCTGCAAAAATGAGATGTCCGTGTTATACTCTGTAAGGACAGGAAGGGAAGGGACAATGTCACTTGCTACAACTTCAGTCTTCCTTCAGCCAGTATTTGTGTCTTTTTCACTCCTCTTCTTCAAATCTAATTCAACTGGCTGTACCTACACCACCACATGCACTGGTGCCCCTCCCTGCTATAGGACTAGTGCCCTTCAGCGCACCAAAGGATGAGGTTATTCTCTTGGGTCACAGTCAGCCTCTTTGCTGTTCACATTTGCACTGTCTAGCCTGATGATGTTTATCTGAATTGTTGATCAGTCAAAGGAGCTTGCCCTGTTTATGCTGTAATATCTTGTGGGTGTCACGTCTGCCCCCGCTACCCCTTCCCACCCCCCCAGCTTGTTTAGTAGTTCCCCACAATGTTTTTGAATGCTCAGGCAATACATCTGTGTCAGAAATGCTTTGCCAGAGCTAAGACTTAGGGGACACAACTGGAGAAGAGAGCCCTGGCATGGTCTATGTGCTCAAATATTAGAGATCATCTGACCATCCATACAGATGGTCAGATTATTCCTTATATTGTGTTGCAGAGATCAAAGCTTTATTCCATCATACAAGTTGTTTAGTAGAGAGATTCAGCTGTTGCTGTTCACTTAAACTCCAAGCTCCATCCGTAAGTAAACTGGAAGGAGACACTGCATGGACAAAAACATTCAAATAAGAAATTATAAGTAACCAGACTTCTGAGATACATCTACACCCAACTATCTCCTTTCCTTTCTCCTACGGAATCCTTTGTAACAACATGCATTTAAGCATTTTGAAAGTACCAGAGATTTTTTTCAGTCACTTTGCAAATTCTCAGCTGAAACTATCACTGTTTTTGAAATGCCATATTGCTGTAAGATTTTAGAACTAGTAATAAAGTGTTAGGTTAGAAAAAAAAAGGAAAAACTCTCTGCTAGTGACTTGTCTCAAGGGATGAAGCACACTGTTCCCACCTGGCAAAGCTACTGGTGTTACTATGTGATGCATATTGAAACTTGGGAGAGCAGAAATGGGTGACAGAATCTGAGAGTGTGGAGGCTGGGAAGGAGTTAGACTCATAACCTAGAGGGGGAAGTGGAAAGGGTCACTGTGTGGTGTATTAGCTTGCTAGGGTGCTACTTTGTTGTAGATTGTAGCCAGAATTCCTGCACCAGAAGTGCTCTGTATCATCGGAGTGCAAGTATCTCTGCACAGTTGCCCAGCTCCAGCTCCATAAGAGCCGAGTGTAGGCATGCTGCTCCCTCCCAGTGAGAGGACACCCTGCAGAACTCCCTGCACTCAAGTTTTCTTCTGCTGTCAAAGCTCCCTCCTCCAGAAGTTTTCTGTCTTGTATCTTCTCTGACTGGTTGCAGCCAGGGCTGCAGAGGAGTAATGAGGGAAGACCTAATGGACCTGAGTTCTGTTAGAGATATGAGACAAAAAGAAATTAGTTGAAACTGAGCTCTGAAGAGACTGAATGGAGCATGCTTAACTCTTCTGCATAAAGGACTGGTTCAGTTCCTTGCCACTCAGTGTCCTGTGATCATTGTAATTTTTTTTATTTTGTGGTAAAGTTTGCTCAAGAAGTTTGCTAATTCTTCAATTATTAATGCTGCATTGCTATGGTTCCCTGCCTTCAGTTTTGCTCATGCAACTGATTGTGGGATTATGCTTAAATTGCATCAGTGATATGACCTGAATTAAAAATGTTAAAAAGAAAAAGTTAATTTCACTCCATTTCACTGATCTGGTTTAAGGTGCAGCCCTACAGATAGTTGGGTGAGCAGCTGAGGGAGAGGTTAATAAGGGAGAGGTGGAGGGAAGAAGAGAACCTCCAAAACTGGTTTTGCCACTAGTGAAAATGTATGTCAAACTTCCACAGGCTTGCAGAGGTGGGGCAAGGTAGACTATGTTAACAGCTTCCCTTGTCTCAGTGGTAGATATATCATCTCTGCTCACTGGCCTTAAGCTGCCAGCTTGCAGCTTTGGGGTGGGAACAAACTGTATTGCACTGTCACCGTCAATATATACCAGGCTTCTTGCTTTGAGAATCTGATTCAGTGTATGGGGAATTCACTGAAATAAAACTACTGCTACTGAGTGTCTCTCAGCACCTAGTATTTAATGTTTGGAAAGCTGGAGTGTTAAGATACAGCTCACATACATGCTGCATATGTAGGATTTTGTTTAAAATGAACTGATCAATTCATTTCAGTTGCAAGGAAGTCCTTAAAATCTTGACTTTAAAAAAAAAATGGTGTAATGCTCCCACTCTGCAGGCAGCTTACAGAATGGTTCAGAAATTTTCAACCACTTTTATCTCTAAATTTCACCATAGGCTTAATACTGCATTTCAATAAATTGCTGATCATTTTAGTGGGGTGAATGTGAGGGAGGGATGAGTGAAGCAAAAGACAAAAAGCAGCAATCCTAAAGATTCTTCTTCCTGTATGCAGCTGTCTATACCAATGTACTGAGCAAAAATAATTTAAGAACTTTTCTATTCTACCCTTTGTGAAAGCCTCTTTGCTGCTGTCCTGGTTTCAGCTGGGGTAGAGTTAATTTTCTTTCTAGTAGCTGGTATAGTGCTGTGTTTTGGATTTAGGATGAGAATAATATTGATAACACATTGATGTTTTAGTTGTTGCTAAGCAGTTAAGGACTTTTCAGCTTCTCATATTGGCCTGCCAACAAGAAGGCTGGAGGTACCCAAGAAGCTGGGAGAGGGGCCACAGCCAGGACAGCTGATCCAAACTGGCCAAAGGGATATTCTGTACCATATGATGTCATGCTAAGCATATAAACTGGGGGGAGTTGGCTGGGGTGCGGCCACTGCTTGGGGACAGACTGGGCATCGGTCGGTTGATGGTGAGCAATTGTTTTTCATTTGCATCACTTGTCTTTCTTGGGTTTTATTTCTCTCTCTTTTTGTTATTTTCCTTTTCATTACAATTTATTAGTATTATTATTATAATTTTATTTCAATTATTAAACTGTTCTTATCTCAACCCACTAGTTTTCTCACTTTTACTCTTCTGATTCTCTCCCCCCTCCCACCGGGGAGCGGGGGGGAAGTGAGCGAGCGGCTGTGTGGTGCTGAGTTGCCGGCTGGGGCTAAACCACGACAGCTGCTAATATCAATTTTCTTACAGGTTAAGAGGAATAGATAGTCCTCGAGATATACTTCAGCCATATGAATTTCAGGAATGGAATTCCTCATTCCTCAAATAAGTTTGGACAATCTGTTTCTGAGTCACTTCCAGCATCATAGGCTCCTTTATCCGCTGGCTTGCCAGTTAGCTGGTAACGGAGAATAGTACTGTTCAGGGAACACAGAGAAGATCTGTATTGATGCCAAATGTTCCTCTCCATTTGAAGGATGTGGTGTTAAGTTTGCGTCTGATGATCAGACTGTTCTTCAGTTTCTTAAAAAGCTTGTTATATTGGTATGCTTTGTGTTGTCCCTGATTTGGGAATTCGTAAAGATTTTAATAAGGTGATTCCTAGGTATAGGATATCCTATAACTGTGTTCCTTTGCATGTCATTTGGAGCAGTTGAAGTGGAATGTGTGTCAAACCTGTTCCATTTCTGTTGTCTCTGAACTGATTTGGAATTGGTTCACACTGCTTTAGAACACTTAGAGATGAACTTGATATTAGGAACTTGATAGAGGCAGCGATAGCAGAAAGGTTGTACTGTTGTGATCCTGGTGTATGTCAGAAGAATATAATGTCAAACTGCATGTTTCCAGACAGGCAGTCTTGGTGAATTTCAAGTCAACTTCTGACCTCCTTTTTCTGAGACAGAAAGCGAGATTATTTTTGGTCTCTCAGGGTAAGTGAGAGTCAGCAGAGACTGTGAAGTCAGCTATAGTATGTGCACCTGTGCTAATATATCCATGGCACGTCTTTGTGATTGACCACCTTGGCGAATACAGAGATCCTAGGAGAAAGAAATACGGTAGGGAGTCTTTGGACTGTGCCCAAGTTTCTTATCTAGCGAGTCTACCCCATGCTATAGTTTTTGGAGGCTTGTCTCCAGAATTCCAGGGTGTGGAATCCAGGAATAAAAACTTGGAGGTAGAACTGCGAATAGCTTAAATATATCATAGTTTCAAGATCTGAAGGAGAAGGCTTCGTTTGTGACAAACTAACGTTAATATTCAAGTAAAGGTTAAGGGAAAACACACCCATTCACTCTGAAGGAATGGTTGCTTCCTTAATGACAGCTAACAGTTTTGATGTGTGTGGTTTCTTTTTCAATGCTCCTATGATCATTCCATTTTTTTATTTTATTTTTGCTTTTTTTCCTAGAGATGTGAATTATGCCCTCATAAGGATGGTGCTTTAAAGAGAACAGATAATGGGGGTAAGTTTTATTCTTATTTTTTGTGAACTCTTTTATTTTGTATGAGGGAAATAAGACTGTGAAAAAAATTATAGGGATCCTAAACATAAAACACTGGCTGGTTTCGAAAGAGAGAACTATTTTACAGTAGCCTTTATTTGTCCAATTTAGGTTGATTTTAGTTTGAGAACATCAATCATTATTCTTAGTTTTATTTTTAGAAAGAGTTACAATGAAGGAGAAACTGCATTTTAACATAAGATTTTAATGGGGAAAAAGGATAAATTTTATGTGTATTTAGTTGGAGTTTGAATGTTTATAGAAAGCTGTTGAAAGTGTACCATTCATGGAGGAAAATGGAATTTTTATGTCTGTAGCCCAGACTGAATGCACCAGTGCATTTTCAAAGGATAGCTCTTTCATGCCTGATTTACTAATATGTTCTGTAATAAAGAAGTTAGAGCTGAAAAGTTGCAGTAGTGATTATCTGTCCCTTGTATCTTTCTAATTTTGTCATTCAGGTTATCATCAGTTCTGCTCCTGCTGAGTAGAACTGCTAGAGAAAGTCTCCATTGAATATCCTGTCTTGGTTATGTTTATACTAATAGTTGGGTGATATGAATGAAAAATTTCAGTTAACTTTTCAATCGCTTCTGGAATTCCTTCTTCTCTCTTTACTAGATACTTCTAAATTCCTGTCCATCATCTAATCTGTAAATAGCCTGGTCATTTTGATACTGAGCCCTTTCTCTTGTGAGAGGAGAAAGTATGATCAGGATTCTGGGTTTTATTTGGACACTCTATGTAAATTGTATTCTGGAGATTTTATGCTGCATACATAATATTCTAACTAATTTATAAACTTAGCTTAGTGTTGATGCAGTTGATGCAGCTTTGCTATTTCTGTTGCAGTTGAGTTGCAGGAATACAGCCTGCTTGTGTTTGGGCTGATCTACCCTTTCCCTTGTCTACACTTTGACTGCAACGTACAGTATACGCTGTAGCGTTCACCATTCTAGTGTCTGCTTATCTCAAATGCGTTAGTGAACTTAGTGTCATTTGTGAGTGTAGGGAGATTGTATTAAGTCTGTGTTGTCTGTGTGTCAGTGAAACTACCATCTTGAGTGCCAGCCCAGTACTTTAGCCTTAGAACTATTCTTCCTCTCAGACGGGTTGATACATGGGAGTGTTGAATTAATTTCTTCAGAAACAGCAGCTGGACACTTGCTTTTTTAGGAAATAAGTAATAAGAAAGCCTCAAACCTCTTGAAATACACAGTAAAATTTGTTAAGTAGCTGAAGTGTTTTCTGTTTTTATACTTAAAGTAGTGTTTGGGAATGCCTTGCTATTCTGTGTGGTAATTTTGAAACTTTTTCTTTGCATAAAGTCTTGAGAACATATTTTGACAGTGTGCATAAAAGATCTAAGCATCCTATTAGTTATCTCTCTTGTATTAATTGTAATTATGGATTCTTGTCTGAAGGTGAGTATAAGATTGAAATTATTTAAGTTTAAATAGCAAAGATGTTACACACTACGAACAGTATTGTCCCTATTATAATTTTCATGACCGACTATTTTCATTAGTGAAAGCTTCACAGTGAAAAGTTCATCGCAGATACGTCTTAAGAATTTGTACTTCACCTTCTGGAAACATCCCTCCCTCAGTAATAGATCTTGACCATGGTGTTGAATACAGCAAATTCTACCGTATGGACCAAATGTCCTTTAAATAACAGCTTTACGGAAGGATGTGAACCTTGGAAAAAAATGAACTCTGATTGGTGTTGTATTTCAGAAATCTACATTCTTAACCTGAACTCCTTTCAAAGAGTTGCCTAACAAGGGATTGTGCCAGAAGAGTTTCAGACTTAAGGAAATATTGTTGAAGGTCATATAATGGGCTTGCCAGTTTACAATTATATTTACAGTAGGTTAATACTTGGATTTTTTTTAATGCTGTTACACCATTTGTTGCCAAGGGAAATGATAAAAAGATGCAGGTATTCCTGAAGAAACTTTGAAACAAACATTTCTGATAAAATCTTGTAAGGATCCAGCTTTAGAAATTTGTGATTATGGAGTCTTTCTGTAAGTATAGAAATAATTAAATGCAGTTTTTGTTTTGAATATGCAGATAGCTTAGCTCATACATGGTCTGCTGCTCTTGTAAATTTTTTTTTTTTTTTGTAACAGTCTTCTGGATATTTGCTTTTTAATAATGTGAAGAAATGTGTTTTGTTTGGGTGTTGAAGATACTGTATTTTCTTTTATGTCAGGAATCTTAATGTTTTTTGGTCTACTGAGCTTTTACTATAGGGTTCCATGATTTTCTTAACCTGCAGTAACATGCTGTTACTGCAGGGAGGGTCCTTGCTATGCATTACTTCCTCCTCCTTTGTGACGGTACTAGCATTTAAAACTTTTGGTTTTGGTTTTGTTTTCTCCCCCTGGGTTCATTTTCAGCTAAATGAAATCAGTTCCCTGACACAGCTGACCATGCTAATGCTGATGTAGGGGAATGACCAGGGCTATTCTTTTAGCAGCAGGCTGTACATTAGCTGTCTTAAGTCAGTTGCACAACTGTACCTGAAAGCAGCCTAATCTTATAGCTCTTATGTAATGGTGTTATCTTGCCTTTTTAAGAACTCTGGGCCCCTGTAAGATACATATGACAAAGTAGTCTAGGAATCAAACTTGTTTTTAAGTATTACTGACTGACTAGAAAATAGTAATGGTGGTGTATGGTGTGGTTGTGTTGGTGTGCTGTGTGGTTTTTTTTTTGTCCCTCCCCCCTGCCCCCCCCCCTGACTTCTTTTGTGGAATGGCTCTAGCTGTT
>JAYKAV010003036.1:198194-237402 GCA_035582835.1 Phoebastria nigripes | reverse complement strand
AGTGACGTGAGGTTCCTTTGTGTGCATTCTAACTCCTTCTCCCTCTCCTTTTACTGGCCTGTTACTGCTTATGTGACTTTCTGGAGATCAGCACTTCTTTAGATTTGCTTTTTAGGTTTTATATTTCTGGTTGGAGGCATCTACTGTACATTACTCGTGCTTATCAGTACAGTTGCTGAGGGTTAATGTTGGGTTCTCCAGTATCATCTATGGCAAATACAGAATTACAGTTTTCAGTGATACCATAAATACAGCATTCTTGGAGCAGTACTCTCATGGATCTTACATAGAACTTGAAAGTGTCAGCCTGAGTTCGTAAGAGGAGAGGAGCATATCGTGGAGGCCAAGTGACATTTGGCCTGCTCTCTTTAACAGTATGAACTGGATTCTTGGGAAGGTTCTTGCATGCTTTCTCAGAATACTTTCCCTACAAGAATTTACGCTTTTGGACTTCTTGAACTGGAGATGGTATTTTTGTGTTTAATGGAACAAGAGTCCATCACACTATTAATGTGTCCACTTCTGTATGAAGGTTTAGTGTCCATAATGTTGTCTGACAAGGCATTTTGCAGTTGATCTGTACGATGTGTCAAGATATACGCTGGTTTGTTTTGAACCTGTTACCTCACGGTTCTATTTGATGCCACTTGGCACTTCCTAAGTGACAGGAAGTGACAAAGAGCAGTTATTCTATGTTCATCTTTTCAATACCTCTTCTGACTTTATAGACCTCTGTCATATTCTTCTTTTGTCTCCTTTTCAGGATGAAGGAGCCCAGACTGATTGGGCATTCCTTGTACAGAAAACTGACCATCCCCTTTCCCCTTCTCTATATAGTCTTCCAAATGATACATAATCCTTACCAGAGCTGAATGTGAAATTTTAGAGAAGCAAATCTACTGTACATGCTGCCAAGGAATCTTTAGACTGCAAAATGATTATGGTATGGTTTAGTGTTCCCTAACATAGACTACGAATGTAATTATGGGTCACCATTTTTTGGTACAAATTTTTCTCATTAATTACAGAATATTTTCACTAGCCTAAACATTCATGCTACCTCGAGACTAGAACAGATCCTGAAATTGGAACCAAAGTATTGATTTTAGCAAGGCTTTTGCCTGAAGAATGTTCTTAAAATTGAGTGCGCTGTTTTCTGCATCTGCTCTGAAAACAGAAGACATGGGTAACTTACATTTTTGAGGCATTAACTATTTTTACAGCTATTAAATACATATATTTGGCTATTTGGGTTATCAGAGGTGGAGTGGGATAGGGGAAGTTCAGTTATGCTAGATAATAGTGACTGTACTAGCCAAGTGGTTTCTAGACAGTGTTGTGGAAACATTCCACTTAGTGTTGGAAACTCACGCAGATGGTTCTGCACCAAGTTGCTAGTGTGTCTGAATCTGGAAGGACTAAAGAGTTCATGTGAAGTGCCAAGTGGAAATGGCGTTTTTTGTTGCTCATAACCTTTTTTGGTACACTGGCGAGTACACAGATGCCTGCCTGTTCTTGGCTTGGTGATGGTGGCTGCTGTCGCTCTAATCAGAACCTGTAGCGAGCCCAAAGAGATAATTCTGTCTGGATTTGAGCGGAATACGTCCTAGTCTGCTTCAGTGTCCCTCCTGTGCTTTCCATTGTCAGAGGCCTGAACTGACCCTGAACGGGAGCAGCTAAGGTTTGGTTGCACATGTTTGTTCAGTCTCTTCACACTGTGTGAAAATAGTCATTCTGCTCCTGCACTTGCACAGATCTTGGAAACAATACAGTTGTGTTTGGCAGAGTGTAGCCTGGACTAATATCCATGGTGTGGCTTATCTGTCAGCAGGTTATCTGTGCTAAGGATTATTAAGAGTTAACTGTATTTCGCTGCACATTCGATTTAATTAATTTAAGAGTAGTGGGACATTGCATGGTTATGATCAGGGTGATTGTCAGGAATTTTAGGAATAAGCTTTGAATACGTTTTAGTACTTTGGCTGCGTAGTATCTGTGACTGCCTTACAGCTATGGTTAAGTTTTGTGAACTGTATGTGGACTTCGTGGAATTTGTTTTTCCATAAACATTAGTGCTTTTTCAGTGTTCAGAGACTGCAGTTCTATAAATTCTGTTAGGTTATTTACTGGGTTTTGTTTTATTTATTTATTTATTTTTAATTGATAGTAGAAGTAGAAAAGATCGGATTGAGTTGAAAAAGGAACTTTTCTCTCTGAATATATTTATTGACAAAATTCCTTGCTAAGTTTGGTATTCATGTTCATTTAGGGGCACCACTGTGGTTTTAAACACATGACTGAATATAAAAGTTTTTTAAAATGAGAAAAACTGATACGTATATGAGTTGCCTATTGATTTGCTGTCTTATGTGCAAGAAGGCTATTGAAAGAGAGATTAACTTTTCTTTAGCTTTGTACTCTGTATGTGGATTAGTAGTTGGATAAAATATAAACACATTTTTTTGAAAAACAGAAAAGCAACAAGTGAGCTTTTGTTTGAAGATACTTGAGAACTGTAGACTGTTTGACAGTTTTGGGCCTTTTCAATTCAGTAATGTTTCCTTAACTGTTGCAGTAATTTCCTTTTGGGTTTTTGACACTCAGTGAGGAGGAAATAAAATCATGACCATTTGAACTGATTATAGTTTTTTGAATCCCAATTCTTTTATCTTCTCATAATACAGTATGCAGTCTTTTTTTTTTTTTTTTTTTTAAGCAAATTGTTCAGTTGTATCTAATACTGCGCATCTCCTGTTTAAATAGTTTTCTTGCAGTAATCTTTGTCCACAGTTTTCTGAAAGCCTAAAAGGCCTGATTTTGCTGTACAAGTTGTTACTTTGAAATCTGATTCCACTGGATGATGATCAGGAATGCTGTGTAACAGCATTCTTTGTGTGACTTTTCACCGAGACTTCTTTCATGCAGCTGCTTGGGAAAAGGCCAGCTAACAATGCGGTGGTTTTATGTCATCGTCCAGGCCTTCTTCCCATCCCCTGGGTTAGCGTTGGGATCTCCCAAGTCTATAAAAACATCATATGCTAGGTTTTCCTATTGCTATTGTTATTATTAGAGTCAGCAGCTCTCACCATCAGGTTTACTGTTCTGATTAATTTTTTTGGTATTAATGTCAAGAATGCGGATGGTATAATGTCATATGTACGCATTCAGGTGTATGTATTTTGCAAGAAGTGCTTACCTACAAATGTTCTGGTCCTTCTGTGCAGATTTGCAGGAGTTTGTATGTGTGTTGTTTTGTGTGTGGTGTTTTTTTTGGTTTTTTTTTTTTTTTTTTTTTTTAACTGGGAAAGACAGTAAAAATTGATAAGCAATTTAAAATATTTTACTAATATACATATTACCATATAATCTATGTTGTATATTTATTATTTATATTGCTAGTGATCATAATGTATAACTAGGAAAAAAAATTTTAGAGCTTTAGATAAATATTTATGACATTTCTTCCTTTTGTTGTATAAAAGGATTCTTGAGGGAGGGGAAAGAGGCTCATTAATGCCATAGCATGCCAGATAAAATTATTAAAGCTATTAGCTTACTCAGTGGACCAGTGGAATGTAATCTGTAGCTTTTTCAAAAACAAACTATTATGCTGCTGAGTAACGACCCAAAGTGAATTTTTCTTATGTACCAACTCTTTAGTTTAGGAACAGAGTTTGGTGAAATTCTATAGTAGGACTCTGTAGAGTGAATCCTTTTCTTCATAGACAAACAGTATTTATTTATTTATTTTTTAACAGAAATTGTCCCTTCATTCAATGTACCAACGATAAGGTTGACTACCAACCACAGTGGCAAGATCTCTAGCGGTTAGTGTGAGCACCTTCTTTATACCCACCTTTGAAAAGAGTAGATCAAACAATATAGTGAATAATACTATATTAACTATAGCAAACTTTAAAACTGTATTTACTAGGGTAAGGAACAGACAGTAACTTAAGCTGACAGATTTCTTTTCTGCAAGTTTTATTGTCTTTACAGAAAAGGAAGGTCAGGGTCAAAACATAAGTGTGTGGAATGCCTTTATGAAGAAGCACTTAACTAAAGGTCTAAAATAGTACTTAATCTTACCCTCTGCAAATAGTAACAATAACGGTCTTAAGTACATCTTTGCTGGATTCACCTTTCAGAGTGGGATGGAGCGGAGTCCTGGGGTCAGTCAGCAGATCTGATAGTTGTGGACACTGAGGCTGCAGTTTCATGTAATCTAGGACAGTTATTGACCTCTGCTGAAAGGAGTGGACTGTGGTTTTCCCATGATTGGGTGTTTCTTCCCTGGTGTTTTTGCGTATGGTAATCGCACGACCTCGGTATGGATTGCATCAACTTATTTACTGATCTTACTGGAAGGTAAACTTTTGTTTTCCCCCAAGTTTAGTAATCAGGTGAATAAAATTTTATCTGCCCTGCTACATGGCAAGCATATACTACAGGGAAAGGGCAGGGGTGTACAGTTGAAAGTGAAGAGTAAGGTGAGACCTTACCTTTTAGTGACAGCCCACAGTTGAAATGGATTGAGCTGTATCCTTAAACTACAACCTGGAGCAACCCTAGTAAGAAACTAACATTTCAACGAAGAAAGATTTTTCCATGCTAGAAGAATACATTCACTTGGTTTAGGAGTGAGCTGTAGTTACAAATAAAGTAAAATTTCCTTAGTGAGATATAGTGGACTCTTTAGGAACTTACACAGAACGCATAAACAGATTTTACTCTGGAATTGGTGCACGGTTAGCAGATGGTGATGACATCCCAGAGCTCTCTTGTGGGACCACACTGGCACTATGGCTGCATCTCAGTGTGACTTCATGATTCTGGCCTCTACAGTCTGCTACTGCTTTGCAGCACAGCTTCAACATTGATTGTGGGACGTAGTGCTAGTGTAGTGCCTACTCTGTGTCTGTTAGTTCACAAGCTATTGGTGGACTTCTCTTGATTTGTATGGTAGGATGGATTATAAGTCTGTTGCTGTTATTTTATTATGAAGTAAAAGATTATAAAAGCAAGGCTTCAAAATTTGCACTGAAAGATGATTTAAAAGTACTATGACTTTATTTACGGTCAAAGTGCTTGTGAATCAAGTTTTGAACACTTAAACACTAGTTGTAAAGGCAAAAATTTAGTTCAAAAATTTAGTTAGATGGATAATGTACTGTATATTATTTATCTCCCTGGGTTTCCTTTGCTAATTTTAGATTACTTTGTTAGAGTTTGCTTCTAGTTATAGAGTTCTTTGTTGGCAACAGTCTTTTGTTTGCTGATGGTGAAATTGTTAGGAGTTACCTGTTCTCCATCGTACTGGGATAACAGATAAACTACTTATTTTCAGTTAGGGTTCTGGAGCCCGAGATTTGTTACTCTGGATGTTAATGAATAATGTATATTCAAATTATACTGGTTAAGTATGTGCTGTTAGGTTTTCACTGAGTTAAAAAATAGTTAGGCACCTGAAATAAAAATCTCAGCAAAAGCTTGGTAAAATTTGGATAGATTCTGTGCTGGTAATTAAATATCTTCCATGCCAAAACGAGATGTAAAAATTGGCAAAACTCAGTGGTGTGCCTTACAGAGGGATAAATCAAAACAAAAAAGGACTCAAGTGAAAAGCTTGAAGTTTCATAAGACGTATTTCAACTTTGGAAGTTCATGCTGAAAAGCCTTCAATTTCTGATATTGGAGAAAACTGTTTTCATTATTATTGTTATCAAAGTAGATCTTGGAGTTGGTTTATATGTGGTTTTGATGTTGTTTTAATGTTAGTTGAAGTTGTTTCCTAAGATCTCTTCAAAGGAAAATGTCTTAGCTATACTTGTGTGCTGTTATCTTAGAAAGCACAGTGGTTTTTGGAAGGTAAGCAGCATTTCCCAAAGTTATTGGACTTGAAAGCACAGTTGAAGTAGGTATTTTTAATTCTAATTTGGCTGTCACCAATAAGTTGTTTCTAATAAGTAATAACCAAAAACTGATGACATTTTACAATTTCTGGATGGAGGCATTGATTGTTGTAGAATATTGGATCATTTAAAGCAAAAGAGGCAGTGAATCTGCCAGACCATGGTAGCCTGCTGTGAGTATTTTTTTCAGCAGTTTCAGAGAAAGCAGTTCTGGTAAGAATGCACAGAAACAAGCAAACTCAATGGCTGATTTGAATCCTTATACTACATTTATTAATTTCTTGTTTTTAAGCTAAAGCCTAAGTTTATTTTAAAATAAGCAAGCCAGGCATTATCATCTAGTAAAAATATTATTATATTATTATATTATACATAAAATGGCCACCTTCTCAAAGATTAAGAAATAATAAGTCATATAAGAAAAAAAAAAAAAGAAAAGAAAATTCTGAGGATAGGGAAAATTTTAAGAACATTTTGCAAGATGACAGTACCTGCATTTACAAAAACATTTGTGCTCCCCTGCCCCAGCTGTCCTGAAAGGGAGATGAAAGCAAAAGTAAATTGAGTGTAAGCAATTCAATGGCAATAGTAAGAGTTTGTTAGTAATTACTGTAAATTTTATAAGTAAAATTAAAATAAGTGAGTAATAAATCTGTGGCCAGTTGTTTGGATGCAAACCATGCACAACCAAAGTGAATGGAAGCTTATCATTGATATGAATAGTAAAGGATGTGGTCTATACAGATGGTTTTAAAAAGCTCATTTGGAACAAAAGTGATCTGAAAAATGGCACGGGTTCCTGGCTAAGTTTGGAGAACAATTAAGGAAAGTCAGAGTATCCTGTTGTTATTTCTGTGCAGTGTTTTGGGTGAAGAGGAATGGTGATTAATTAATTTCAGCTTTAACAGACAGAAACTAGTGAGAATGTTTTAAACGTTATTGAGTATGTAGAACAGTGCTACTGGAGGTTTTTTTTAAACTCTAAAACATGGGTATACAACAGTATTTTTCACACTTCAACATTGGGAAAGCTCAAAAGGACTGGATTTAATGATGGGGTGGGGGTGGGGGGGGAAGAAAAAGATGTATGGTTGCTGATCAAGTTGATAGTTGTCCAAGAATAATGTAGCAAGTGATTTGAATAGGAAGTTTACAGTGCAATCTTTATGGCTTAGATGGAGTTAATTGAAAAATATGTATTTTAATGTCTTAAATATCATAAGTCCTTATAAATGCTTGCTTCTCTTATCAGCTATATGTACAGTTTGCATGGGTGTCTCTTTAGGATGTTTCATTATCCCTGCAAAGTAGGCAGTTGTCATCCAGTAAGAAACAGTAGACAAAAGCACTCAACTCTGAACATGGCAATAGGTACTTTATTGTGTTGGGATTCTGAGCTCTGTGTTCTGCCTGAGAGTAGTTGTGTAGAAGAGAAGGAAGTGGCAGCAGAGGATGGGGGAGGCATTTTCTCACTGCGTTACATAGTCAAGAGCCCTCTCAGTTGCAGAAAACATTAAAAGTGAAGTCTGCTTGTATGCTAGTGGCTCATTCTTCCATCAATGAGACAGAGGAGAGCTATCACACTTAACTTTGGCTGTAGGTGTCCTTGCTTCCATGCTTACTCTTTGTAGCAAAAGTGACTAGTCTTTTGATGCTTAGGGAAAAGATGATTGTTGTTTGCTTCCTTTTCTCTTTTCCTCCACTACTATCTGGTCCTTATATGGTGACACTGAATCTTCTTGACCTCCCTTAAGTTGACAAGTTTTGTGGAGGAGTCTACAGACCTTCTTGAGTTCTCAAAGATGGAGATTTGAGATGGAGATTTCACAGCACCTTTAGGCAACCAGTCCTTAACCAGACTTGTTATGGAAAGTGTCTTCCTTATTCTTTCTTCAGGGAGAGCTGCTGAACTTCTGTCTCTTTTGGCTCTTCCAGGTGAGCTGGGTGTTGCTTTCTGACAATTTTATATTTCTTCACCGGTGAAACTTTAAACAAAAGAACATTTAAGCAGTTGCGTATGGAGTCTCTGAGTCCTAGTGGGAGCTGGTGCTGGAGTTAGGCTTCTTTTGTGATGTAGGCATTTGAGGCTGGTAGCATAAGGGTGCTGCCACCTCCCCTGTGGTTAAATTTTTATTGGACAGGTTGTGATTTTTCAGCAAGGTCAGATTATCTGGGATCTAAAGATACCAGATGGAAACCAGTGGAAAAGGTCCTTTGTCCTCAGTTCCCTGGACACTTATTGACCCCTTGTTCAAAAAGTGTGTTAGTGCTGTGGTACTTCATTTGTTTCATTATATAGATACTGTTCTTGTTATCATGAAAGATAAAGGTGTACTATTGGCCACAACTATCCTGGATGTGTGCTCTATATTTTGGAAATAGAGTATATTGGGTTTGTACGTTTCTGGCTATATTGTTTAATTTTTTTTGATAGTGATGGAGTAGTGTTCAGTTAAAGTTACTTCTGAAACTGGTTTCTTGTAGTGAAAATTCTTTACTTACCTAAATTTCAGTTAGCTTAGTGGGTTTTTTTGTGTGTGTTTTTTTTTTTTTTTTTTTTTTTTTTTTTTTTTAGTCTCTGGTATATTTTGTATATTTACATAATAATTTTTCATTATAAGTAAGTGTAACTGGAGTACAGGCTTAATTAAGTCTGAAGTAAAAGCTTTTGCCATCTGTTTATGAGTAACTAACTGAAGAAGGTTTTTTTCAAAATTTCAGTGTCACTTTTCTACTGGTTTAATGGCTTTATTAGATGAATGGTGTTTCCATTTGATTAACTTTTTGAGAGGAGATTTAAAGATAAATATTCACCATTAACACCATGTTAACATTTATTTATCTGTCTTCACTAAGATGACCGTGGCTTAGGGCAGTTTGCAAGTCTTAGAAAAGTCCTTACAAACACTTATTCCCTGAAGATATTTCAAGTAGAGGAGAGAACAAAAAAAGACTGCGATTTTTATATTTTTTTTCAGTCTGTCTGTTAATGATAATTTTAAAATGGTCTGTTGGAACCTTTTTTAAAAGCAGCTCAAGTTGGCAGTTTATACTTTCTTTTCCCTACTCTTTTATTAGTCTCATGCTTTTTCTGTGTGGAATAATTCTACAAACTATTTGTGAATAAAATGATGAAGCAGCACAGATACTGTATTTAGTTGCAGATGAAATACTAGAATGATACGTGTTAGTTGACTGTGAATGTTGACTATAAGAGCTGTGTGTGCGTTTTTCATTTTCTATACAAATTATAACTACCAATTTAGTAAATGGGGAGGGGGGACACCAATCGGTTGTGAACAACTAGAAAACATTTGTGCTTTAAGAAAAGAATAAAAAGCATGTATGCAATTCCAGATATTAAATACCATTCCAGAGGCTCAACAGTACTACTGTAAGTAAGTACAGCTTTACGTTTAGCTCAGTTTTAAGAGTCAAAGTACAGTTGGGTGAAGAAATTAAGAACCTTTAGATTCAGCAGAGGAGTTAAAAAGAGAAAATCCAAGATGAAAACAAAACTCAAAAAGGTCTGCAGTGAGGCAGTATGGTGTGGTTTGGTTTTTTGTTGGGGTTGTTTTTTTTGTTATAGGATGCATTTGCACAATGATAATTTACTTTGTTTACCTAATCTAATAATCTGCTAGATTATCTAATCATGTAAGTCTGTCATTTTATATCCTTAATATTTGCATACAAGTTAGCCTGGGTAGGAGGAAAGCACAATTATTTTTAAGGTGTACTGAAGATCTTATGACAAAAGACTTCAGTTTTCCTCTTGAGGAAGAACAGAATTCATGCTAAATGATTAGCCACATGAAATTCACTTTCAGATGAGGTAGCTCTGTACTATGTGATATTATTCTTGTAATTCTATTATTAGTGTCAGTATATCAGTATGCTGGGTTAGCTATATAGCAGCTTCTGCTAAATTTACAGTTATGGCAAACTGTCCTCCACTGAAACAAACCGACAACTCTCAGTATCTTAGTATTGAAAAAAGGCCTAAAATTAGTAGGTTTCTCTCTGAATTGGTGTTTCCCCCACCCCCATCCAACTTCTTGAAATGTTGTTAACGCACAATATGGTAAGTAACTAAGCATTTATTGATGACCCCAAGTTAAGGAGGTAGAACAGGACTGGATATAGGAGTTGATATTCCTATGAAAAAATTAGTTGGCCACACCTTTAAAGAAGGAAAAGAAGAGATTTGGTAGATGGGATGTGGGGGTGTGTGTGTTGGGATTTCTTTCTATAGAAAGAATACAGGAATCTAGTCAAATTAGAATGACTTTGAATAAAAGTATACACAGAAGTCTTATGTGATGGTAATGCTTGCATGAATACTAGTTTGTTCAGATGATATTTCCCTTTTGCAGGAATTTGCATAGCTTTTACGTGATGACTATGTTAATCCAAGAAATTTAAAGAAATAACCTGTTTTTCTGTTTGTGTGTCACTGTTTGTATAAATCATTAGTATTTGGATTTCATGGAGTATTATTTGTATAAATTCTCCACTGAATAAACTTAAAAATGTATTACAGCTCATCTAAACTTTGAATAATATAAAATGAAATGTAAACATGACTTAAGTAACTTATGTCTGTAATATTCCAGTTAAAATAGTCCATGGAAAAGTGTTGTAAAAGGTCTGTGTACTATAATTGAAATGTCCTTTGAGCTTCTAGAAAACATTAAAATTAAATACAATTATAACTTTTTGTAGGTTGGGCTCATGTGGTTTGTGCTCTGTACATTCCCGAGGTGCAGTTTGCAAATGTTTCTACAATGGAACCTATCGTGTTGCAGTCTGTTCCTCATGATCGTTATAATAAGGTATAATTATATGTCTTTTTCTCTAATGTATTTATTTTAAAACTTGTGAGCTTTAATAATCTAAAACTGCACTTCTTAGAATGCACTTGATATAAAATTCATAAATGTATGCAGTAATGCTGTATGTTTTCTGCTATGGCTTTATGATAAATTCAAGAATTAAGAAAACTATATGATTAAATTAAACTGTAAGGTTATCTGCCATGTCTCATTATTCTTTTACAGATTAGGGACTGTTTTGTTAATTAAAAATATCGTGATCTTTGAATAACAGTTTATTTTGAAAGGAATGTGAAATATTTCCCGTAGGTTAAAATATTATTACTGTTTATTTGAAATGTTATTATTAATTACCACTAAGTCCTACTGTTTTAAGTGTTGATATGATGTTCATAAACATTTCTTTTGGGAAGAAAAGCTATGCTAATATATTAAGGCAAAAGCTTGCAGACTTTTGCCTTTGTAAACAGTATTTGCTTTAGTGGGACTATTTGCTTGTAGAAGAACTGCTCCTAAATAAGTACCAGTGAGATGGAATGTTTTATGAAGTGTGGTGAGACTTTATTTAAAAAAAAAAAAAAAAAGGCAATGTAAAAGTAACTTACTAATGTTTTATATTGATAGTTACATTTTTCTACTTGTTTCACTTGTGCTACCTCTTCGCCACTAGACTTAACTGCTTCCTCCTTTGTATTTTTATATTTTCCTTTCTGTAAGCAGCAAACTGTCTGAATTTCTGATTAGTTTTATTACATACTTTTCTTGTGTTGTTCTTTTTACCTCTAGTTTCTTTTACTTTATTTTGTGGTGGTGTGCAGGCACTGGGGTAAAAGAGGAATAGACTGTGTTATAAAAGAAAGAAGGAAAAAAAGAAAAAAGTCATGTATTGCCTCTGGTGTTCTTCCTACAGGGAAACCAGTCCTTTTCACGTTGTCTCTGTGACCTCCCCTTCCCACCCCCACCCCACCCCCCCAGTTTACATCTCTGATTTATGTGCCCCCTTCCCGTTTTCCTATACTTTTTTGGTTTTTTTGTACTTTAGTCTTTTCCTTGTTTGTTTCACATTCTCACAATTGCTGTCAGTATGTTTTGCCCATCTTATTTACCAGTGTATCCGAAAAGCCAGGAGTCAAAATCTAGGTTCTTCTCATGCTTTCTCATTACGTGCTACCTGAGCATCTGTATTGGCTCCTCACTATTGGCTTTCTTCTGCATTGGCAAGAACGTGCGACAGTGAGGTTTAAGTGCAGAACTAAGAAAATTTTTGTGCTTGGACACAAAGCAGTACAGATTTGCTGTGGCAGATGAGTTTATTTTCTCTCTCTCCTCAACTCTGGGCCAACAGCACATCTGTTTTCTCATTTTTCCTTGAGTAGTAGTCATAATGTTTTTTTTTTATTGGTAGTGGTTCTTCCCTTCTGTACTTCAAAAATTTCATGGAACACTTTGGATTTTGTTTTATCTTGCACCATTTCCACTGATGGTAATTGATATTGGATGAGTAAATCCTTGTAACTTCAAAAAATGTACCTTGTGTCTTTAATGTTACTTGTTCACAAAGTCCATTGTTGGTCTATGTCTTTAGTCTTTTAATTCAAGTTGCTTCTTTCTTGAACTGTTTTTCATCCAAATATACAATGTATAGTTGTCTTTTACTGCTAAAATTCCAATTTGCATTTTTTTTTGGTCTGTAGTTACCATGATTTTTTTTGCTTGCTAGATAATTACTAGTGCCATACAGCTTATGTAGATAAAGTTCCTGATGGTGTTTAGATTTTCGTTTTCTGCATTTTTTGGTGGGTGTTCTGATTTGGGCCTATTTTCCATGATAACAGTCAGCCTAAAACTACTTCTGTACAGGCCACTTGTTGTGGTTTAACCCTGGCAGCACCTAAACACCACGCAGCCGCTCGCTCACCCCCCTGCTCCAGTGGGATGGGGGAGAGAATCGGGAGGGCACGAGTAGGAAAACTTGCGGGTTGAGATAAAAACAGTTTAATAATTGAAATAAAACAAAGTAGAACAGTAATAGTAACAGTGATAACAACAACAACAACAATATACAAAGCACGTGATGCACAATGCAATTGCTCACCGCCCGCCCGAACCGACGCGTTGCCCGATACCCGAGAGCCCGTCCCGGGACCCAGAGCCCCCACCCACCCTTAGTTTTTATACTGAGCATGACGTCACATGGTATGGAATACCCCATTGGCCAGCTGGATCAACCACCCCGGCTGTGCTCCCCCCGCCAGCTTCCCATGCACCTGGCAGGGCATGGGGCGCCGAAAAGTGCCCGGTGCAAGCACCACCCAGCAACACCCAAAACATCAATGGGCCATCAACGCTCCTATTATACCAAACCCAAAACACAGCACACCCCCCAGCTACTGGGAAGAAAGTTAACTCTGTCCCAGCCGGAACCAGGACACCACTACAGTATATTGTAAAACATAATGAGACCTGTATCACAAATTTCAAGGTTTGGGGTCACACCCCTAGCCTGCAAATTTTTTTTTTTTTTTTTTCCTCTTGTTTTACAGAACACGGTTTTTGCTGTCTTTATTTGGTCTGTTTGGTTCAGGGAGATAGCGGTTGTGGATTTCAGGGAAATCAAAGAAATGCCTATAGTGCAGTTGCTGCAGCAAACCTCATGAAACCAATCTAACTTCACTGCCAACAGCAGTCTAGTTTTAACAGCACAGAATTTAAGAGGCAGTCGCTGACTGGGGACTCTCCCAACTTTTTTGATAAATCTGTAGCCAGTGCTGCATTTGGTACTGCTGTGGCTAAACTGCCACCGGTTCCCGAGTAAGCTGGTTTTGAGCAATGCCCCCAAAACCAATACAACTACTAATTTCCTTTTCAGGTAGCCTGCAATAACTTCACCTCCCCACCCCCCTTGCTATTCAATATGAATTGTGTTTATTTAAATGATACATTTTTTAGATCAGAAACTTTGTAAAGCATTTAGCTCTGACATTATCAATTTGAGAGGAAATGGGAAAGAAAAGCTGGTTTTTTTAAGAAGTAGATTCTCCTTTTAGAGAGGCTTAGTGCTAATTTCATTCTGTCTGTCAACTCAGGTTGGAATAGGATGATTTTAAGAAAGATTTTATTTCATGTGAAGTGCTAAGTAATTCTGCATATGCGGCTGGATACGTATTGAAGGCTAGTGTATGGAATTGAGGGAAAATACAGGTCAATGAAAATTACCATAAGAGAAAATCTATACTGTACTCTTTAAAATAAAAACAAATGTTGTTAGAGTTTTGCCAGGAGATAGTACTTAATTTACACAGTTTTTTCTATGCACTTGTTTCTTTATTGAACACTGAAAAATATGCAATATTACAAAGTGCAGTAATCTTAAATGCAAGAAGAAACACAGCAGACACCAACGCATGAGGCTTGTCAATGTAAAGACGTTTGGCTGCTATTTCCCTGAAGTTTACCTGCTTCTGGGATAAAAACCACCACATTACAGAATGAATCCACTGAATGACTTGATTAGCAGGTTAACTAACAGGAAAGCTCTTCTTACACAGTTGCTTCCAAAAAGAAATGGACTAGTAGTTGCTCTCCTATTTAGTAGATGTTTGTTATTCCTTGGATGGTTATGCATGGATAATCTCTGTTTATTTTATGTGAGCTTTATTTGTCTCTTTCAGGTTAATTTGAAAGTATGTGGTAATTGAATATAATTACTGCTTTTAGGAATCTCTTTTAAGAGCTGATTAAAAAATAAGTGCATTTGGAGTTTCTTGATCCACCTAGTAGTAAAGGCAGCTGTTAGGCTTTTATTTCAGTACTTGCTGCAACAATGAGAAATTTCTGTACAACTCCTAGGTTTGATTCTGTGAGCAGGGAATGCTCTTGGGTAGCTGTTACAAGTAGAGTAAACTATTTCTCAAATTACTTTTTGTTTTATAAGGTTTTTCTTGCCTCATCTTCCTTTCTGTCTTTGCTTTTGCAAAGGCTTGTGTTTTGAATCTCTGAAGAAAAAATATTGCCAGAAACATAAAGGCAGCTTTGCAAAGTGTGTATTTTGCCATTAAAGAAACTAAGATATTTGTTGTGTTTTTTGAGTAAAATTTCCTTGCTGAGTCAAAAGCTTTGTATAATGTTTTGCTTATTTTCCAGTGAGTTTGGGAGAAGCCTAAGTACTCTCTTCCCTTAAGAGCTGTGAAGAGCAGTGCTGCTGTAGGTGGTGGATCACAGAGGGTTTTATGCTTCCCCGTTTCAGAGGAGGTGTAGCAATTGCATGGATTTGCAAATGCGTGGAAGGTCTTTGGTTTTCTGCTTTGTGAGAGAAAGATAAAGGTTCTCAGGCTTCTGGAATTGTTCGTGTGTCTAAGAGAAGGTAGAAGTATGAGAAACTCCGCTTTAGAGAGAATCATGTTGGAATGGGAAGATGAACCTTCTTTGGCCCCGTTTCATATGGAAGATTAGGAAACATGTTTTATACTTCTCGTGACCATTGTAGGAAGGATAGAAGTTCGTTGAGCTTGTTAAAATGGGTAGGCAGTCCACCATGTTGTGTTTAAACTTGCTCGTAATGTAGCTGGTTGTTTGTTATATTTACTGTAAATTGGTTTAAGGGGTCCTGAAACACAGATCCTAAATGTAGTATGTAGTGTTGAAAAAACAGGGCCTACATCCTTACTAAATGGAATGGTTATATCACTTTTCTTTCTGAGCTTCAGTGAGGAAAAAAACTATAGATCTTAAGGTGAAACTCTGAAAAAACAGAACAGTAACTGGAGCTTGAGTTCTATGGGGTCTGTTGAACTCTCTATTTATAGAGGTACCTTACTTTTGAAGTTACTTACACTTAATATAGTTACTCAGATGAGATTGATAGGTCATGACCTTGTTTGTTCCTAAAACCTGAATGTGTCAGGTCATGGTATGGAAAGCTAAAAAGCAGCCAGTCTCAGACCCTGTCAAACAACTGAATTATCTTGTATGCACTACCTTGATGTACAAAGAGAGCAAGGCAAAGAATTAAGTAGGATTATCCCCTTTCTGATCCTTCAAATGTTTGGATATAGGGTATGATTTTAGGATATATTGGCTATTGGATTTAATGCTTTTTAAAAGTCTTGTGGAAACCGTACAAGAATGACTCACCCTAGTGTCTCACATGTTAACAAAAATGCTTTAGTTAGCTGACGTCTCATGTTAAATGTTGTTCTAAATACATCTGTTAAAGGCTGTTCTGATCAGAATTTCACTCATTTTCATGTCTTTCTAAGTAATAACTGGTTTTGCGTTATATCCTTTTTATTTATTTCAGTGGTATCTTGGTCCATTTTTCTTAAACTGTATTTTCTATTACCCATGGTTGATGTTCTTTTTATTTATTATTCTACTCATTCTCTGCCTCACTGAAGGGAGGCTGTGATACAACTGCAATAAGTCAGTTACAGTTTAAATGTAGACAATTTTTTTGGGGGGGGGGGCCGCGAAGTTTCTCTTTTCTCATCTAAGGTCTTGTAATGGGATTTCTACAGAGGTAGAAGTGTGTCGTGTCATTGATGTTGTTAGCTCAAGGTTCTTTCTCATTTAAAAACACACACTTGACTGCCCCAATGCTGGAGGATACTTTCATTAAGAATCTATTCTTAAATTGTTAAATTTTACACATATATGTGATATGATAGAATCTCTCTAAACGGCATTTCAGTAACTAGGACAGTAAAAAATGGAAAGAGATTTAGTTTTACCTGATGTTTCTCCCTGAAATGCTGGTGAGAGATCGTAGTGATGTCTAGTATAATAGTGAGCTTCCATACAGCATGTATCCATGTTTATTGGCCACATATTTAAAAAAAAAAAAAGTATGAATAATGAGAAAGATTTTGAATTCTTTTTGTCTTAATTTTTTTTTCTTCCATTTTACTGAGAATGTTTTTGAAAATATTACAAATTGCCCTAGTATCCCAGTAAAACAAATAAATTGACAGAAATGCTATGAAAAGATTTTCAGGTACTAGACAGGTTGTTTTCATTTTAGCTTGTTTTTGAGCTTGAAATGGGTTTGATATACTAATTTAAGCTTTGTTTACAGAAGGTTCTTGCTTGATTAGTTTCTAAGATGTTTATGGGGCTGTCCAAGTCATGCTGAAATTAATTAAATATGGTGTTTAACAGAACTCTGCTTTAAAGGTAACTGAGCATCATATGAATATTGAAGCATACTATGAGACTTCTGAAATTCCCTTACACCAAATGTACAAATAAAATTTTAAGTTTGCAGTTTTTCTGTATGTAATTTTGTAGACATATGCATGTATACCATATGCTATCTTGTACCATTAGGCACTCAAGTCTAATTTTATGTTTCTGAATGCCACCAATACGGGTAATGTTAAATGAATGTGAAAATGATTGCGACCTAAAAGGACATAAACACAAACTTGAAAGCAAGGAAAATCATGAAGCCTAATGCTATTAACCTTTGGCTGTTTGACTGTTTGGCTAGTTGAATAGCGGTATAGAATTTAAGTAAATTAGTATTTGTACTGCTTTAGTGTTGGTAAAGCGTTACACAGATCCCAAGTGTCTACCAGGTGATCTCCTTTTGCAAACAAACATAATTAAACTTTTATAAAGAAGTTCTTACATAAGCTTAGCTGCAAAATCCAGTAGTTCTCACCCTAGAATATCCTGTGAGTAACACATTTATTTGTATGCTTCTTATCACGTTAAGTATTTTCTCTTTGATAGACATGCTATATTTGTGATGAGCAAGGCAGAGAAAGTAAAGCAGCCACTGGTGCTTGTATGACATGTAATAAACATGGATGTCGACAAGCTTTTCACGTAACATGGTAAGTATATTTTATTATTTAACATCTCTGATGTTCCAGGAAGAATCAGTGCACACAATGTAATGAATAAACTCTTCATTTAGTATATTTCTGAGTAAATAAATTTGTTTGTGTAGAAATATCTAACTTTTTTATAATAGAGTTTACTAACAGTATGGCAGTGGCAGCATAGGCATTGCTGTAAGCTGCAAAAGCTGTTTGATAATACTCCCTTGGGTTTTATTAAATGCTGTGTGCTCCTGTGAATAAGGTTTAGTGTTTTTTTTGTCTTATGTTATTTTTCTTAGGTGATGTTTTATAGGATACGGGAATGTGAAGACATTGTTTGTTTACCTGTGAACTGATTTGATGTTTACTTTTGGTAGATCAGTGGGAAAAATTATTCAGCTATATATAAAAATGCACTAGACTCACCCTTCTGGTACAGATTTCCAAACATTTGGGGGTAATTCACCTCACTGGTTTTATCTAAATGGTACACATCTATCCTGAACTATTCATTTAGGTTTCATGTATAGCTGTTGCAGAAAAACAGCTGTGTCCACCATCTGATTCATTCCACTTTAAGATACTTAGGTTTGCTTGCATTTAGGAGTTGCTTGTCTCACTTTATGGACTTCTAAAAGAGGCTGGATGATTAGATTAAACCACATGTCAACAGGTAAAAGGAGGCAAAAGGAGTTCCACCCCAAAATTTACAGGCACTATTTGTTTCTTCAAATTCAGCTGAAGCTATTTTGCAATAGATAGATAGCAGATTATGCAGACTGTCTAGCTACATAATCTGTGGATTTACCTGTCTGTTTTATGAGTGCCCCAGTATGCTGCTTCATGACCAGCTCAGTCAGGGAAATGGTATTTGCACACCTACTTAAATTACTTAAATGTATTTTCTTCAGTGTAATCAAGTGATACTTTGAATGTCTTGTGCAGATCTTAAAGGGTGTAATTCTGTAGTTTAGGTGCTGATTTCTTGGCAACTTTTTTTTTTTTTTTTTTTTTTTTTTTTTTTTTTTTTTTTTTTTTTTTTTTCTTTTAATTACTTGACTATCTGGTTGGTTTTACTCTTCCATAAGCATCTAGTTTTTCATTGGATGTGATCAATGTCAAGTTTCTTTTTATGGTGAAAATGGATTGTGTTCCTCAAAGCATGCATACCATGTGAAGAGGTTACTTACAGATGTGAAAAAATGTATATATCCAAGTGTTTGGATGAAAAGGTCTCTTTTCTTTCAAACACTTGGACGCATACAAGAGTCCTTTTCATCTTTTTTCTTTTTTCCAAAACCCTGTTTTCAGTGAATGCTATAAAGAACATGAGAATTAGTTTCAAAATTAAAATATTTTTATCTTGCCAATTTTTAGGATTTTTTGATTCTAAAAAAACCAGGTATGTACTATAAAATGATATCTAGCCAGAGTGTACTGTGACTGAGGATATTGAGAGGCTTCTGTAATACTTAAAAAATGAAAGAAAAATGTGAAAACTACAGAAGGCAGAGATCCAGGGTGAGGTGTATCAATTCTGGGTTACAAAACTAATGTTTAAGGAAGAATGAGCTTGAGTCCATCTGTTTTTGTATGGCAAGCTTAGAACAATAAATCTTCGCTTGAAGAGATCCTGTTAAATGTCTTCTGTAGTTGGCATCTGCCGTAGGTGTGCATGTATTTAGGAAGCAGTATTTCTGGATTGCCCAAGAACAAAATGTATAAATGAGGGGAAGGTGATTTTAAAAAGCAATGAAAATAAGCTGCCTTATATATTGTTGTTTCATTTAAATACTCCCGTGCATAATTTTGACTGTAACATTGCATTATTATGCTAATGAATATAATATGGAAAATGAAACAATATTTGGTTTTTCAATGTCTAGGTTGGTTTTGATAAAGAAAATAAATCAACATTACAAATGGTGAAAAGCAAATTTGATTTGAAAAAAATGTAGTAGAGTAAGGTAATGATAAGCCCAGGCAAGGAAACTTGTAAGTCTTGTTCTTTTTAAAAGAAATTAACTTGCCACAGTCTTTTAAACTAATAAATATGGTTTGATTTATTATGTCATTGAAGTTCTATTAAAAAAAAAAAAAAAAAAAAGTAATTTTCCTGGCAAAGCAGAGAAGGATGTATGCAACTTTAGAAAAATTTCTTCTTTGGATTTACAGTATGGTTTTGTTAAAAACTGTTCTTTCTGTAGATAATTTTTGGCTTGAATTTGAGCTAAGAATCATTGTAAATTGCTTGGTTTATTTATTTGTGGGAGTAGCTGCATAATAAATGTAGATTTTCAAGCTGTAAGCTTGTGTGAGTGGCTTAAAGACTATGAAAAAGGCATCAGGCCAAAATATAAACCATCCGTGTTTTTCACTGGGATACAAAGGTGGGTTATGTGCTTGCATGCCATTACAAGTCACTTGTGTGGAAATCTCTTCTATTAAATGCAGATATAAGTATCCGTACATTATCAGCTGTGATATTGTGGTACAAGTTGATGTAAAATTGCTTTTCTTGAATGTTGTTTTGTTTATTTTTAGTGCACAGTTTGCAGGACTTCTTTGTGAAGAAGAAGGCAATGGTGCAGATAATGTCCAATACTGTGGCTACTGTAAATACCATTTTAGTAAACTGGTATGTATTTGTTAAATTCTATAAATAAATGCCACTGACTTATTTTTTCACTCTGAATTGCTATTAACACTAGAAATATTATTTTCATGTAGCTCAGAAAGTAGATTGTATTTCATTAAACAATGTTTTAATCACAGTTACAGAAGTACTAACTGAAAATGTTTTTATAAGTGGTTACTTTCTAGATGTGTGGGTTTTTCCCCTCTGCCAGAAATAGCATGCACATTTAGTGTTTTTTTCATTAAGTTCCTGTGATGTTTTCTTTTGCTATTTGATTAGTTGGCTTCTTGGAATTTAGTCCATTTTGGAATAATCTAGAAAATACTACTAGTTATCCTGTGTATTAGAGAATAAAGAAGCCCTCCGTTTCTTTCTGCTTCTGTTACACTTTTTTTTTTTGTGTGTGTGTTTCCTTTTGTTCTATCTCTCACCGTGTAGCCAGTGGATATTCCCTGCCTAGAAGTTCTCTGAAACACAACCTCAAGGAAGTGACTTGAGGTTTGATTTTTAAAAAACAAAAAACCTTCAAAATTTCTCAGTTATTTCAGGCTTTGGATCAGACCTCTGGAGTCTTTCCTATCACTTCTTACCAGTTTGACAGTTCCAGATATCTGTTTCTATGTACATGTGTGAGTGTGTGGACTTGAAGGACTTACTGATGTTTAAAAAATGTTATTTATGAATATTGAATTATGAAAATTAAAATATACAGACTTAAGTTCAGATACCGCTGTAAGTATAGTTAAACTTGCTGATTACTTGTTTTCACTGCTAAAAAAGGTGAATACTTGGGTGACTTTTGAATAGGTTGCAATGAGGTAAAAACACAGGGCCAATGAACCGTTTTAGCTTTCTAGAAGATAAGCTTGGTGAGGTTAGCTCTGTACTCTTGTGAATATTGATGAGTTTGCTTCATAATGAAGATAAGTCAGGGCTTTCTAGGCCCTTACTAAGCTAAGATTTTTTTTTTTTTATTATTATCTTGAGCTAAGTATACAAAAAGAACAAAAATGGTCTGTTACTTAGCAGTGAAGGCAAGCTCTTACACTATTATGCATTTGATTTGAACGTTCCCGTGCTGCTACGATTGAGAACATGTATGTTTATTTAAAAAGCAAGTTTAATGATAAAGACATAACTCCATATTTGGCATGTAATTAGTTTGCTTTCCATTACAAAACTATAGTGGTAAGAACAGTAAAGACTGGCAAGATCGTTTAAGTGTTTTTAGTGTTTCTTTAGGATTATTGTGACTGTTGATGACCTGGTAAATACAGGTGTTTAGTATTTACTACTGAAGATGGTGGGTGGCATATATCTACTATAACCATTGAAAACTTCGGTTGGCAAAGCACTGACCTGAAGTGTCTTTATAATGCTACCTCGGCTATGATAAAATAACAAACATTTTGAACAGTGGCCTAGCATAAAGTATTTGCAGTCCTAGACTAGGCTCTCAAACATTACAGAAATACAGGCAATTATGTCTGCCACTTGTAAATGCATACATGTCCATAGCATTCTGTATCCTATATTTTAAGCCATTTTAATGAAAATATTGCAGACAGGTCACTTGAATAAAAAATGAAGCCATAAAGCAGCCACCTCACAATGCATTCAAGCATATGGCAGTGCTAGCACTGTGGCTTCATGTGGTACTCATTTGAGCAGCATCTTTTCTGTTTCATGTTATGAAAACTTGAAAATCTGTCTAGCATCTTTTAACCTTTAAAAAGTGGCATATCTCATTTCTTTGTGAAAAGCATAGCTTGCAAATTTGTGGGAGGTGTAAAACTCAATATAAGGAGATGCTTTTTTCCTGGTATACATTGGGTAGTCTTGTTAATTTTATTAGTGTTAGTAATTTGTCAGTTTTTTCAGTAGCTGAAGTTTTTTTTTCTTCAAGCAGTAAGGCATCTTATCAGTTGAAATGCTTTATACTTTTTATTTATTCAAATGGTTCCTTTTCTCTATCCATAAATATGTTTTCTCTTTTTAGAAAAAGAGCAAACGGGGATCTAATAGGTCATATGATCAAAGTTTAAGTGATTCTTCCTCTCACTCTCAGGATAAACATCATGAGAAGGAGAAAAAAGTAAGTGGATTTGTCGTTGCTAATTATGTGGCACATCTGCTTAATAGTAGCACTTTCTGATAAATTTAATTTTTACTGAAAAGCCTGAAGGAAATCTTGTTCCTGAAGCACTGAATAATAAATAACACAGGTGATAAACTAGAGGTACTAGGGTCCAATGAGGAAACATCTTCAGGTGCATTTGTACGTGCGCCTTCCTGTTTCTGTTTATCATCAGTTTTGGGATACGCACTGAAACATATCCGTTGGGAAGGCTGTTTCCATGCAGCTTCCTTTGCTTTAGTTTTCCATTAGAGATTTTTTTGTGTAGCCTTTGTGACTAGGCGGGAAAGAAAAACAGGGGTAGACATTTTAGCAAGTCTGCTGATAAACAGGTACATCTAATTTTTTATGTTTCAACCTGTTATATCTTTTTCTCCTCATCAAAGAACTGACATCTCTTGTTGACACATTTTACGGGTACTGGTGGTCAAGCCCACTGTGATGGCAAAATACCTTGTCATTCACCTGGGAATCTTCTGTGAGGGTACAAAGAACATAACTGACTGCTAATTTCTATTGTTGGTGTACTCTTAACAATTTAACTTCACATATTTTTAAAAAAGAATTTTAAATTCATAATGATTATTACTTTACGTTTTTATTACTGCTAGATTAATAGTTGTCTGTGGGAAATTTGTCATCTAAATTCAACACAGGGTGATAACACAGTGGCACAATAATACAAATTTGCTTTGGCTCTTTTTTAGCCCTCTAAGAATACATGCAAAGCTGCTCACCTGCACGCATCCTGTACAACTAACATAATAGACTTTTCTGCGGGTGTGGGTAGACTTAGTTTTGCATTATTCAAAATGATTACATAAAAATTGAAATCAAAGAATGTATTGACCAAATGTGTATTTATGAAGGAGCTATATTTATAGCGATAGGAAATTGAATACCAAATGTCAGTCTTCAGACCCTGAGTCTCCTTAATACTTGATTTGGTTTTTAAGCCCACTTCCACTTTGGATGGATGTTGATCTCCATTGTTCTTGGATAATCTTCTAAGAAGTGTCTTCAGATCTGGTTAATGGTGTAGGTGAATAGTTCCATCTTCATCTGGTAACGCAGAAGAGAATGTGCATTGCAATGTGGTTGTACCTCAAAATTTATGACTAAAATAACAAAAGTGTGGGGTTTTGGTAGATCTTCTTTTCTTAGTAACACATTAGTAGAAAAAAAAATCTTGCATTACAGACTACAGAATTACCTGCAAGGTAAAACCTTAAACAATATTTGCCATATTTTTTTCTTAGTTTGCTTAGTTTTAAACCACTATCATATTTCAGGTCATGTTTTGTCAAAATATATGCATGGATTTTTACTCGCGTTGACAAAACTTTGAAGTTGAATTTGAAGAAACTTTGAGGTGTGAGCATGAGGCTCAATTTCAGTTTTCTATGTCTGAGCAGTGCAAAAAAACTGTTGTTGTTTTGTGGTTTGTTGGTGTGGGCTTGTTTTTTTTTGTTTTTTTTTGGGTTTTTTTGTTTGTTTTGGTTTTTTTGTGTGGTGTGGTTTGTTTGTGTGTGGTTTTTTTTTGTTTGTTTGTTTTTTTTTTTTTTTTTTTTTTTTTTTTTTTTTTTTTTTTTTTTTTTTTTTTTTTTTTTTTTTTTTTTTTTTTTTTTTTTTTTTAAGTGCCTTTGACTTGAGATACTATGCTTCTTCAGGTCGTAATACCTGTAAAATCTTCAGGGAATACTTGGAGGGACTTTCTAAAAGTGTGTTTAGTCAGCGTATCAGCTATTTTTCTGCTTGCTCCTTGGCTTCTCCTGCTCTGGAAGTGTTTTGATGTGGATCTTCTAGAAATAGTTAATGTTGTGGCTTGCCTGTGCAAGCCCTGACCTTTTTCTGTGACTTAAATTTTGCTATAAATAGGATATTAAAGTTTCTTCTACCTTTCATGAACTGAAACATGGTAATCCAGATGATCTCATGATCTGTAATACCAAGTGAAGCAATGCAGTTTGAAGCAGTAACCTGTTATTTGACATTCAGAGGTTCTCATGGCACATTATAGCATGTTCACTTATCAAGTTAAATTTGCTTTATACGTTGTATAATAACAAAACACTATTCTAGTTAAAACCATGAAGTGGTGAAAAAAGTTGCATTTTCCTAAAGCTGTTAATCACCTAACTTTTTGTGGCTACAGATTTTTTGTTTGGTGTTTTTAATCTTACTACTTCTATAGTTAAAGAATGACCTGTGCTTTGCAAAATATTAATCTTCGGTCAATTAACCATATGTGGTATGGAGGCTCATTCTCCTGGTAAATTTCATTACCTTCTGCATGTGATGTCTTATTTGATATAGTATATCAAATATACAGTGTATCTTGGAGGAGTAGGGCCATTTTTTTAGGGTGACTTTCCTTATTTTCCTCTTCTGTAAATCCGTTTGGAATCTAGATTGTTGTCATATTACAGTATATATGTATATCTTTCTTCCCAGATACAGTGGTGTCTCCCCCTCCCAGTAAGAGCACTCTAGTTTCTACTTTATCTTTCATCTTTGTTCTTTGGAAATGTGGATAATCTGATCTTTAGGCATCCTTAAAGCTTTCCCTTTTGCCAAGCAGAAGCTGTATGAGTTGAGGATTGGAACCATTTTTTCTTGTCAGACCTCAAAAGCTATCCATTTGGATATGAAATATTATTTTGCAATAAGAAGAGGTTGGTCTGAAAATGTTGGTATGGGTAGCTGTCATTTTTGTAAACAGACACTGAGTTGAAAGCATGTGTTTTCCGTCATAGTATGTATTTAGTCTCTTCTGGGCACTGTGCTTACAAAATCGATGGCAAATATATAAGGGTGTAATAATTAAAAAAAAAACCAAACAAACCTTTGGTATGATTTAATTTTAATGAGGAATTTGAAGCTACAGAATAAATAGCTTAATTGTATTCTGATTACTGCTGCACTAAGTATTGTTAGTTTCTATGGCAGAGATGTTATTTAGAAATGATGAGAGATGAGGCTATGTGCCTCATAAGTAGGGTTGGTAGTATGTTGCTTGACAGCCCGTTATAATATCCCTTTTTTCAGGGCCCTGGTGCTTACCTCAAGCTTTTTGGGGAAAAGCTTAGGCCACCATGAGGCTGTAGAAAAATACCTTGCTTTGGTAATGTTCCTGGCAGCCTTATCTTTGGAAGGGACTAAAGAAGGAACTAAACATGTCTGGGATTGACCTTTGTGTAAAGGAAGTGTTTCTTGCCACTTATGTGAAAATTAGGCAAGCTTACTAGCATTATATGTTTGACTTCTGAAAAATGTGAATTTACTACATAGTAACTAACTACTATATAGCAGCTGAATTACACAAATTCCTTTTCTACTAGAAGTGCTTCAGTCTGGACTGAGCAGGAAGGGGAAATTTAAAACTCTTTGCTGTGATGGCTCATATGATGCAAAATAAACAAAAATGGGCTTGTGACTGAAGGCTGCAAATGTGTAAGAAGTGGTGATTGAAGAGGCAAAAAGAACAAAATAGTGATGAGGAGCCCAGGGCACTCTTACAGAAGTTGGAGGGTGTTGGTCTGAGGACAATGTAAAATGCAGGAGCCAGGACAAGTGTTCTAAACACTGAGCTGCTGGCTAAAGGGAATTCATTATGGGCATCTTCTTGCTGCTTGTCCTGTACTTAAAGAAATGTTACACCTCTGATTTTGAGGGGAGAAACTTGAACAGAGTGTGACATGCAGCGTGTTCCACTGTAGCTGTGAGTTTGGTTGTTAGGCCCATGGGAAGGGAAAATTTAAAACACACCTCTACTCATTGAAAGTTTCCATAGGCTAGCTGTTGTGTTGGTTTGTGAACTGCATTCTGAATTGCCCAAACTTTCCCAATGTGTTGTGAAGGAGCCTACATTCATATGTCAGGGCTATGAATTTCATTTGGGAGAAAGGCACTTGATGCTTTCTAATGTATTTTAATGCTCTGTGTGGGCTGTTACAAATCAAGTCCTAAACATTCAGATCAAGTGTTCATTATGTATTCCTCACTATCTGAATAACTGACTGTGAAAAGATAAAATTGACTGCTGTGCATCTCCTAAGATTCTGTGGCAAAAATAGGAACAGACTGCAGTTCTTTGGGTTACCATTCAGCTGCATAAGCAATGGTTTCCTTTTTTTCTCTTTTTAAAAAAAAAAAAAAAATCTGATTTAGTCCTGAAGAGTCAATTTACAGTACTGTATAAAGCAGAGTGTTGCAAAGGCAATTCTAATTATGTCATTTCTCTGTTAATTGCCTCATTTCGTAAACTTAATGGTGGTGTTTTGAACATTGGGGTTTTTGTGTAACTTTTTAGGGGAAAAAAGCTCCAGACTCATCTCAGTAATGCAGTATCCCACTGCATTTTTATTAATTTTTAAAGTTTTTGTTAATCAGATTAATAGATTTGACTGTTTAATACTTTCAACTGTTCTTGACGTATGAAGCAAAATTGTAAGAATGCTAAAGATAACTAGAAGAAAAGTGTTTTGCAACCACTTGGAAATTACTTCAATTTTAATTATTGAAGTAATGCTAGATAAATATTACTAAAATGAAAATTGTGTGGTATGGATGCTAATGGTGATGCTTATCCATGTTGACTTCTTCCAAATTCTGTTCAGTCAGAGGGAAACAAGAATGCCTCTAAAACACCTCTAAAAACTGGTCAATAAGTATATACCGTATGTAGCTCAGTTTATAGATGGTCTTTAATATCTGTCTATGAGCTGCATAACCTGGTTCCTGTTTCCTAAGACTGAGTTTGTGTGTGGGTTCTGTGGTGTTCAAAAAGGGGTGACTTCATGCTGCAGTCTCTCACTATTGGTGCTGATGAATAGTATTTCGGGGCACCTATTCTTTGTAGGAGTGTAATTTTTTCTTTTTTAACATATCTCTTCATGTCAAATTGTGTTGAAAGTCTAGTTACTTGGGAGGACTGACAGAGTGTGACTGTGTAAACAAAATTTCATTAGAAAGCTACTCTATCTAAGTATATTCAGTAATATATATCTTTAAAGTCTGCAGGATTAAGAGCAAAGGTGGCATCTTGTTGTTTGATCTGTTGCCTGCTAAAGTTCTGTGTTAACTTGTGCTGTATTCTGTGTCAGCCTGATAGTCAACTGCATGTAATCTACTGGAACTGGCACCAGTTGGTATCGATGACACAGCAAAATGATCTCCTGTGGAGGTCAGGGAGAACTATATAAGCAGATAAGCTCGTTTTTATTTAAATTTTCTTTTTTTTTTAGTAAGAGGAGAGGTAGGAACTTCTGTTTCAATTATTGTGCTTATCATGGAATTACTGATTTGACTAGCTCATATTTTTCTAACCTTACAGTAACTCATCATATATATTACAGGAAAAAAAAGTAATGCTTTTAGTGTGCTTTAGCACAACAAACACCTCATAATAGTATTAAGCTTGGCACCTGAGATTAGTTCATTATTGTAAAATCAAAATGACAAACACACCACCTCAGGTATACCTGAAAACTGCTCTGTAAGATGCAGAATTTTGTAAGGCTGCATTAGCTGCAGGTGTCCCTTTTCCCTCAAAGTACACATTTTAGTTTTCTGCTTTTCACTGTGAAAGAAAACAAACTCTGACCCCTGCAGAACCTGTGCACGAAATAATAGTGATTAGTAGCAGTGATAATTGTCTCTGTAGACTGTAAAACTGAAATTCCACGAGTGGCAAAATCCTCAAACATTTATTTGAAGAAATTCTGTTATTTATTTGTTTCTTTCATGGAGCTGCTACTTCACCATGGTTTTTATAGGCGTCTCTAGAGCAATACTGGGAGAATCAGAATTTTTAGTAGATCTCTACTGTAGTAAGTTCTTACTGTGCTCATCAAACAAGAATTGTGTTTTTTTTTTTAAAGAAGAATCCCATTGTTAGTCCGGATGTCTTCCTTAGTCTGCAGGGATCAACCAAAAGACTTTGTTTCATTGAAAAATTGCTGTGATATACTTGAGGTATTACTAGGTGTTACTCTTACTTATTTATGCTATTATTACATATTACTTACTTCAGTTTCATCAATATGTTCACAAAATTTTAAGAAAAGACTTTTTGTCTGATTATGATTTTGATCTTTTTACAAGTTCAGTGTATTGTAGCATCATTCACTTAACTCCTCAATGTTTGTACTCTGCCACATTACGAAATAGAGGACAGTAACTTTTGAATAATTGGGGTAAAAAGTAGGCTGAACTTTGAAGAAATGTGAACATTTCTTGCTTGATAAAATTATGCAATGTTGTTTGTCTTAATTTGAAAACTAAATGACACCTGAACATTAAAAATAGGTCATTAGGGTTACTGCTTGATTTTTGTTTCTGTTTGAGCAGCGTATCTTCCTACACTTCAATTCTGTAGCTATAACTGTGAGAGATGTAGAAGCAAAAGTGCTTTGAGATACTTCTTTTTCTTTGCTTTGGATCCTAGATTAATGCAAGATTATTAGTACTTTATGTTGACTTTGTAACAGTTTCTAGAAGGTAATCTTGATACTTTTTTATGAAGTTGTATGTATATGCTGTTCACCAGGTACAATGTTCTGTGTGGTGGTAGACCATATGCAGTTAAAGGTGATCTGCAATGTTAAGCTGACTGAGCCAGGAAAATTAAATGTATTCCTTTTGCTTGCCATTCTGTTCGCCTATTTCTTGACACATATTTGATGGGTATCTTTAAGTTACCTTGCAGACAGTGGAACATTTCACAGTATGTAACATAATACATATTTTAAAGTTTTAAATATTTGCAATTTTTATAGGAATAAATGAAGGTGAGCATGGACAATACATAGTGGCCTTGATTTAGTTAGTCTTGCACCATTTTTGAAGTTATAAAGTGCTACTCAAGTGTTTAGCACTGAGTATCCATCACTAACCATTAATATTAAACTGTGTAGATAACAGAAAAAGTGTATTTTAATGTTAAATATCAAAAGAAGAGTAGCTTATTCTGAATAAGAGTTGTTGTGCGTTAGTCTTGCACCTAAGAGAAGCTTTGGCTGGCATTTTTATCATCGATTCTTGAGTCTTTTTACCATTGCCAGTTAAAATTCTGACCATTATCCCTGTATTAAAGTGAAGTTTTTGAGTCTTTTAAGTAATTGTATCAAGGATTGGTACTTAAGTACAAGTTCCGTGCTTAGAGCTGGATATGTATGTATTTGAATAATGCTGGCAGTGGTGTTCCACCTCTCCCTATAAACTATCCTGTGCCTATGTCCTTTTATTACTGTGACTGCAGCAACGCTGCTACTGCATTTAATTTTCCTGCTGTGGTTTATACCGTATAAAATGATAGATAGATGAATCCCTGAGCTAGGGCTGTTCTTGTCAAAACAAGATAAATTAGGATTTGAATTTGAATTTGAAAGTTGTGGACCGTGGGCATCTTTCATTCTGGAATTGTTATGGTTATATTACTAATAGCTACTAGTCACAAATAAGAGGCCAAGCAGGTCTTGTATTGGGGATTAGCAAGAACTATGTGCAGCTTTCTGTTAAAGACATTAGTTGTGATGGTGACAGCTCTGTATTTACAAGCTTCAGTGATGGAAAGATAGTGCAGAAAATCAATAAATGACAAAAGCACCCATCTGAGTGCTCTGTTCTCTACTGCTGAGAACATTCTGATACATTGGAATTATTTGAGGGAGTCAAAAACAGTGGCTGAAAAATTAGTGATTTAGACATTCAGATTTTGCTTACAAGAATCACTAAGGAAAATAGATTTGAAAATGTTGTTAAGGTTTGAAAACTTGGGACAACCAAAGGTGGTGGTGGGTTTATTATTTTTGTAATAGAGAAGGGGATAAAAATGGAATACTTCAAGGTCAGCCCAAGCAGTTTTGTCTAAAGGGCCGAGCACTGGTGCTTGCTGATAGTGTGCATGTGTTTTAATTCTTCCAAAATAGAAGTTAGTCTCCTCTTCCCTGGGCAGGTGAGCTTTGCTCCTCCATTCTGCGTCTACCTCTTCTTGTCCCTGTTACTGTCCATCTGTCATGCTCCTTCACTGAACTAACCTAGCTCACTAAAACAGCAGATAACTATCCACTTTGGTTTTTGTTGATGCTGTTTTAGCAGTTTGAATTGGCACACAGAAGGTCTGACAGGCTAAGCAGTGTGGGAAAGGTGAGAGAGGGGTCAGGAAACTTTTTTTTTTTTTCTTTCCCCTTCCACCTTTGTAACAGTGAACTGTTAAATGCTGAACTTCAGAATATAGTTTAATGAGATGAAGTGCTGTGGAAATGTCTTTGGAGAAGGCTGTGCATTCCTGAGACAAAAATGAATTGCAAATAAGTGTAAATACCTTCAACAAGTTAAATGATACTTCCATGTGGAAATGTTATGAATTAATAATGCCATTAGAGAAAAGCTGAACTCATCCATTCCATCCATACTGGAAAAGTTATCATTCACTTGCATTATTCAGTCTTCCCAGACACTGAGGTCCAAACTGTGGAAAGATAGGTTTGATAACATTTATTCTGTTGGTAACAGATCAGAGCTAAGATAAAATTATACATGTATCCTTATTTTGATATTTCAATGAGATGATATTTTCGTTCAGTAGTGATAAATGTTTCCTCTGAAAGTACGTTGAAGAAAATGAATGAACAACTGCTGATCTTTAGAGTGATCCAACATGTATATAAGCTAAAAAACTGAAGAGTTGGAACCAAACTGTATTTGTGAAATCATATTATGTAATAATTTTGTAGATTTTTGTGGCAGAAATAGAAGCAATCAAAATGTGCTTTTTTTTCCTTTCTCCACCCCCCTACCCCACAAGAGGGCAATGTACAGAAAGTGCTATAGAATTCCAGAAATCTTGCACCATATTTGTTTTCTTATCTTGCAGCATGTAGCTATTGGAATTAAGAAGGTATTACATAATTTTTTAGATAAGAAACAAAAGCCAAAAATGAGATCCCTAGTGATAAACAAAGCTTTCTGATTAATCGTGACATATGAACTCTAGGTATTTTGTATTGGTATTTAGCTACATCATAAATCAGGGCTCTTCAAGTTCTAGGATGAATAATGTTACAGCTGCTTACCCAATGGCTGCATGGCAATCACACCTTATTTTTCTTAGAGTAAGAAAGGTTTCAGGAGCTACCTGAATCTGGTCTGTTGAGCTACCCTATTTGTGAACCAAGATTGAAGTTTGCTTTGTCAATTTTGTAGTTGGCCCTGTATTTTTTAACGTATTCTTCCTTGGAATGTTTCTTCTGCTAAATCCTGTTTTTACAGAATGTAGCATTGCATCTATCAGCTCTGCAGCTATCTTAAAATACAGGTGTTTGGAACATTTGAACTTGTGCCAATGAATCTTTAAAAAATTTAAGTCTGAGTATACAAATGGGACACACAGGTTCTGTCTGCCCTCAGGGCTCCCTTAGCTTTCACTTACTAGCAATATTATTTTCAGTCCTTGTTAAGAGTAATTTCTGCCCTTTTTTCCTTACAGTAAAGCTTGTAAAAGGTCAGACATTTGATATCATTACCTTCCCTAGAATGGTGGGTTTCCATGTGGCTTTCTATCTTAGTGAGCTGCTGCTATGTGGTTTTTTTTTTTGTTTGGTGGGTTTTTTTTGTTTGTTTTGTTTTTGTTTTTGTTTTTTGAGCTGTGACTGGTCAGAGGAGGTCCTACAAAAGCAAAGCATGCAGCGAGTTGTCCGTGAAGGGCCAATTGTTTGTTCTTTTTCTGGCAGTAGGGAAGATGGCTAGTTTGTGTGTCCTTTGAGACAGACTTGATTGAAAGCTGTCATGTTTGTTAAATATTGTGGGAATTCATGTCCCTCTGTTATTCCTTTTCTGCATCCAAAAGCGGATATTTCAGAACTCTTACTATGCTTTGTATGCATCTTTATGGTGAGAAGAGGGTGCAAGTGCAAGGTGTCACTTTGTGGGAGCTAAGTCTCTTCATCTCAGCAGGTTGTTGCTGAAATTTTTATTCTTATCAGTGTAAAACCAGAGCATTCCTTTCAGAGGTTTTCCTGCAGTGAAATTTTCTCCGGTTCTTTGATGTTACTTGCATCTGGAGTCAATTCACATTCAGAAGTAGGACTTCTGAACTTTCCTTAGGAAAAAAAAAAAAGAAAAGAAGAAGAAAAAAAAGAGGAGAGATTTTTTGTCAGAGGAAGTGTAACCTAAAAGGAGGAGGGAATATGGAGTTAAGGACAGCAGACCTCCTGTGGATGAGATCTTTGTATGCAAAAGGCCTTAGGGTGGGGTACCCCTCCAGTGGCCTTGAGTGGTAAGCTGTAACCTTGATAAACTGCCCTGGCAAACTTTGTGTTGATGTTTTGAATCTGGGAGAGGAATTTGATGTGGTTGCTGATGCTTCACTTTACAGAACCTAAAGCATATTCTTTCCAGGCTCTTAGTTGTTTATGCCCCCTCCCTTCCCCCTTTTCTTGTATCCCTCTTTCCTTCTTCTTGACACGTACTTTTCTATTGAGATTACTATCAAAGTGATTTCAGTACATTACAGAATGTAATTTGAAGTTCTCCTGACTGTTCCTTTGATCGGAATTCTATGTTTCTTTGCCTTTCAGACAAAATTAACACTGGCAGTAAAAGAACACTAGAAAGTCAACAGAAGAGACTGTAAAACATGTTCATTGAAACATTTCCTATTGTTTACTGATATTGCTGTCAAGTTTCATCTTAAAGCAAATTAAAGTCATTGCCTCTTGGCTCCGAAATTATAAATAAAAAAATTTCTTGAGGGTGATTTCCTAGTAAAATGATGAAAGCTAAAGAAACTCAGGCAGGGGCTTAGATTTTCATTTCGTAACTTCCTTCTTGAGGCTTGTTTGGGGTTCAGTGAAATTGTTACTCAAGTTTATCTAAACATGTACACTGACAATATAGTAAGCTGGGTAACTAGCACTGATGAAAGGCTTTTGGATCAACAGATTTGATGGATAACATGGCAGTCTTGGTGTAGATGCTTCTGTTTTCTCTTGATCTCTGTTTGTTTTCTGGCAGTATGGGTAGCACTTTTGGAATTGTTATATTTAAGAAATTATTGAAAAGACTGTGCAGTGCATTTGAATCCCGTCTCTCCATATTTTTTTTCTTTCTTTCAAATGTGTATTTTCCAGGTCTAAAAAGACCAAAACAAACAACCCTCCTCCAAAAAAATCCCAAAAGAAAACGAAACCAACCTCCCGGATCTAAAACTCCCTCAACAAGCCTATATTAGGTTTTAAACAATTGAAATCCTACCTTACGGTGTACGTTATTGTAATTATGACACCTGCACGCTTTGTTACGAAAGGGAAAACTCCATATTTCTATCCAAGTGGCACACTGGGGAAAAAAAAAACTTCAGTGTATGAAAAAAAACAACCCTAGAAATCCCCATCAGCCTTTTAAAAGAGTTCTCTTGGACCTTCCTTTGAGTTTTAAAAAGTGTACAAGAATCAAAAGGACTTTACATATTGTATTCTAGCAAGTACATTTTTGCATGATATTTTGGTGAAGATAGCTTTGGTACTTTATTTATGAATTTTTTTGGCTAAACTGTATTTCCTTCCTGGCTAAATGAGGTTATAAGTTGAGTTAAATGGGTTCGGGGCTAGTTTTGAGACAAGGCAATCTCTAAGTAAGTCAGATGCTATTTATAGTTCATAAAGGTAGAGATAAATCTGGTTTGCTTTCAGCTTTGCATCTAGATTGTCAATTAACTGATTCTACTTTATTAGAGAATTTGAGAACCCATTCTCTTACTCTCTTAGGCCGATTCCATGAAACACATTTTTGGTATTTCTTCTATTGTGACTGAAACAGAAAGCTGACACTTGGTGATACCTGAATAGAGTATGCACATGTTACATCTTGTCCTGGTGCTTGGTTAGAGTGGTTGTGCAGTCCCTGTTGAACAAATTATGTTTTCTTTTGAGGATCTGGATAATCATGTGATAGTTAGAGGACGATCACCATGGTTCATTTTCAAAATTCAAAACAATTACTGAGTTTTCATATGGCTATTCAGACTTACATATTTTAAGTTGTCTTCCCCATCTTTTCAAGCTATTCAGTATTTTCAATGACTCAATGGGAGTTTTAAACTCCCTGTGTCAATCCCTATGTATGCATTTTTTGGTAGATTTCTGTTGAAGCACTCATTTGGAACAAATGGCCATATATACTCTTCTGCTGGGTTTTGTGTGAGTACACAAAAATTCCACAAATGTATAGTTAAGGAAGCAAAATACTTGAGTGCCAGTAGCTTACAAGTAACCTTCTCTCACACCTGCAGTTTGTCTGCATCTTCTGATGTTGACTGTCAAAATAAACCGTATTATGATACTAAGGAAAAAGTGACCCTCTAGACTTGCTTTTGATTAAATTGGTAAAAATATTGAACTCCTTCTGTATTCTAAGTTGAATTGTTAATTTTGTCAGACTCTGTATTTTTTGTATTTGCCTGAATTATTTAAACAAATACAGTTTGGATCTGATTCTGTAATCCTCTAAGAATTGATTTCTATCAGTGTGGAAGACTTCTATTATACTCTAAAGGTTCTGGGTTAAGAAATTATTTTCTCTCTGTTTGCACAATTTCGTTCACACTGCCAATGCTTCATGTAGTGGTTAAAAAAAAAAAGTTTTAAATTCTCAGCCTCTTTAGAAAGCACACTTGATTTGTATAGCTTTTCCTATTTTGTTCAGTTTAACACGGAAGATACTTATTTAGTATGTAAACTGTATGCACCTTTTTGGGAATGAAATCTAAATAAAATTTCACATTCTTATGCATGGAGTTGTCAGTAGGGGAGCCAAAGCTAAAACCTTGCATTAATTTACAGTAATATGCCAACAAAAACTACTCTGCAGGTGCAGAAATGCAGGAAGACAGGAATCTTTGGTGCAGAAATGGAGGAAGACCTCTGAAGCAGAAGCCATGTCTCTATTTTTAATCTACTTTGTTTTGTTGATTAATTGATTATTGGGAAGATGGATAATATTAACAACAGTAGATTCATAAATGCTGGCTATAATTGAAGAATTTCAGTTTGTCTATTTTGAAAGCAAATATAAATACTTGATTTGCTCTTACAAAATTATATTATAAAAATTTCAAAACGTTACTGTTTCCATTAAAATAGCACAGGACATTATTGCTCTCTCTCTTAAATTTTGATAACGCTTGATGTTACTTAAAATGGGTTATGTTAAAGATGAAGCTGAACTTACATTATATTCTCTTTTATAACTTCTAGAAATATAAAGAGAAAGATAAACACAAGCAAAGATATAAGAAGCAGTCGGAGTCCTCGCCATCCCTGGTTCCATCTCTTACTGTAACTACAGAGAAAGTAAGTCAATGTGTTTTCCTCCTTTTCCACTTCAGTTACTTATGTTGAAATTTCATGATGTAATCATTCCATTGTATATACTGGAGCTTTAAAATGACATAGATTCTATAATTATCAAACACACTTGGTATTTTTTCCTATAATGTAAAACCCTGAAATACTTTGAAGTTTATAACATGAAGAAAGGCTTAGATTTTTGTCATTGAATAGTGAGTGATTTAATGGCACCAATCAGGTGCCACTGATACTCCAGTAAGTTTTATTTCATTGATTTATGTTTAATAATTTGAGAAGTTTTAGAAAATCTTTCCTTTGAAATTCACTTGTCTGTGCTGAGCTGTTGCTGAACCTCTAAGCATTTAAGCTGGTAATTAGGAAATTGCAGCTTATGCTTCATATACTTGTAATATCACATTGTCTTTTTCAACAGGCTGCTCCATTAGGTTCTGTGGTCTTTCTGTCCTGTTAATGTGCTAGCAAATATCTAACTCGAGGGACAACACAGAGGGTTAAATAATAAGGACTGTTCTCATTGTACCCTACAAGAATCACTTTCGCTATCCACCAAAAAAATAACACTAATGATGGTATTACAAAGTGGGCAGCAGTACTGAGAAATGGGTTTTCTGACTTCAAAGTTGGAAAACATTTGTCCCATTCTTGTGGGAATGTTTGACGTCCAAGTCGGGGAATCATGGTTTGAATTAATTAGCTGTCAGTATGTAGAGCACTGTTTTTTAGCCGAAACTTGTGTTAACTGTATGTAGTTTGGTTGCTGAGATGCAATATTCAACAAATGTGTCTATTTGCGTATGGTACACCAAGACCTTGTCAGGACAGAGTAAAACAATTGAGATACCAACTTTCTCTAGTCCCTGGATAACTAATGGTATCAACTTAAAGAATTATCACCAAGAAAGTTAGTTTTTTAGTATGCTTTGGATATTTCTTTATTCTCAATAGTAGGAGTATTGACTTGAGGATGTGTACCTGTTAACATCCTGTTTTTTTGTGACTCATGCTTCTGATAAACTAGTCTTGTTTCTGGTTCTACTGTATTCTTTTTAACACTGTCATGTCAAGAGAGCACTCTTAGTCCGTGGTTCTCTGAAATTTCCAATAACTCTTTAAAAAAAAAAAAAAAAAAAAAAAAAAAAGGTAGAGTCAATTTGCCGCTTTGCTGTTTTGATTTGAGAGCGATTAGATGTTGCAATCAGTGAGTGTGACAGTTTTTACTGAAATTGTTGTAGAACTCTGAATAGTACTGACTGGTCCATGTGATTTGTTATTTCATTTTATTAGTTTGTTCTGAACATATTCCTCTTGAGTCTGAGACAACTCATAAAATTCATAGCCTGTAAAATAATTTTCTTGTGTGGAAACTTCCTTTAGACAATGCAATTTTTGCTTAGGCCTTGTGCTATCTATGGTCTTATCTTACTTGAATATATCCCTTTTGTACTATGATTATCTAATCGTCGTCAAAAGTTTTAATGAAAAGTGATGGTGCTGTATATTTGTGTAAAAGTTCAAGAAAATATATTGAAATATTGGTTATTTTTGCGTCCTACCTATTAGAATATGCTTTTAATGCTGAAGACACAGTTGGATTCTGTTTTTCTGCTAATGTGTTTTCTAATTGCTCCTGCCTAGACTTTTCTTAATTACAAGGTTTACGACTGAATGGTGTACACTTCAGTAAGGTGAATAAGAGTAAAATCCCATTTTTAGCAGACCTCTATTTAATCCAAGTAAAAAATGAAAATGTTGCTGAGTTGTTGGCCATACTGTTAATCAAAGTTGTACTATATATGTATGTATAGGAAATACTAAAGACAATAGAAACTCTATAATTCTAGAACTTAAATTATAAATGAATTAAACTAAAACAGAAGTATTCATCGTGGAATTTAAATATCAACATGTCTCTGGTTAGTTTTCTTTTTTTAACCTTTTACACCCTGTGTTTCTTTCTAAGCTATCTGCTTCATTTTCTACCTTCTTTTTATAATGCTTCAGACCATAAGGAAAATTGGTGTTCAGTTTTTTTTTTAAATGAAGTTACTGTTTTTATTATGTTTTTAAAAAAAGTATCTGCTGGATATTTGGAAGTGTTTTCTCTGGCTAGTTCCTTCAGTTATCTTCTTTTAATTTTTTTTTTCCTAAGTCCTTTTGACATCATTTACATGCATTTGCTTTTATAGGTTATAAATTCATAGTGTGTTCCTCAAAAATCTGAAATTTTAATAATTAAACAAGCTTTGTTTTCTTCCGAGATAAATATTTGGTTCAGAATATTTTGTTAATATGTTACTTTTGTGTATCCTTTTATATAGAGTTGTCAGAATTGATTTGAACTTGATGTCTTTTTCACAGCAGTCTGTCTTTGCAGTGAATACATTATTTTACCATGCTATATAATCACTTCTGCTACTGCATTGTTCCGGTTGGGGGTAGTGGAACTTGAAATGAATTTTGGTTTTCCTTTTTAAAGAAGTGAAATCCTTTGTGATACAGTGGTAATGACCATTTATGCAGGTGATGCCTTAAAGCATGTTTTTATCTGGATGAGTAGCTTCTTAAGATATATTTATGAAAGGCTGCAGAATAAACTGTGGATTTACGTTATGTGAGTTAGTATACTTGGCTTGCCTGTTTGTTCTGCAAAATTTAATTCCAAGAAATTTTGCTGAGGTTCCAGTCCAAATGCTGTGTTGAGTTACGAGTATGCGTTTTGTGCATCCCTGTAATGTCTCAGCAAACACTGCTTAGTCTGGATCAGTTAAGTTTGAAAAAGTTTGAAATAAGAAATTCTTAACTACTCTTTGATTAATGTATTAACAAATTTTTCACTTTTCTTTTGGGGCATAGATGCAGAATATTTTAAGAAGGACTAGAATAACTTAGGAACTTGAGTCCTCTGCCTCTTTGGATGAGGTTTTCTTCTGGCCTTCCTCTTAGTTGGGAATTGCCATCAACCCTTTATTTAGTCCTGATAAAAGCTTCTGTCTCAGGTTTTGAGCTTTGGGAGGCTGGGCTTGTATCGCAAGTTTAAAAATGTGTATGGTTTAACAGATCCAGGAAAATACAGTTGTCTTTTTTTTCTTTTTTTTCTTTTTTTTTTTAGAGGTTTTTTTTAGTTAAAACCTCAAAACACTGACGTATGCAAAGATACACAAGACAATGTATCTGCTTTCAAATTGTAGCTAGTAAGTAAATAAAAGATACTGCAAACAGAAAGTACAGCTGACTGAATTTTATCTGTAATACTAGAGATGATAGTGATAACCCTCCTCAGTTCACCCTGAGTATCAGCCCGCTGTGGTTCCCAAGGAAGGTGATCAGATCCTACTGCAGTGGGATACAGAAGGGAATGAAATAAGTAGAAAAATCTACATTCGGTATGACTGAACGTCACTATCCTACAGTAGTGTGGTGTTTGTGGGCTACGGGGTTGTGTGTGTTGGTTGGTTTGTTTGTTTGTTTGTTTTTGCTGGGATTTTTTTTTTT
>JAYKAV010003036.1:143476-198091 GCA_035582835.1 Phoebastria nigripes | reverse complement strand
TGGCATTTTAGTGGATGATTACCTGCTGTGGTCCTTCCCTTCTCTGTGTAAGACTACTGGCCTATATATCTGTATTAGGGCTAAAGGCTTCTCAAGCCTTGGGATGTACTGTGTATAGCAAGAATGATTATTATGCCTTTACCGTAAATCTGTAGCTTTCCCAGAAGTCTTAAGACTTGCTGCAGATGGGTGGTATAACTCTTCAGGGTGCACAGAGCGATACATGGGGGCTATAAAATGACAGTAGCTCTCTGTGCACCAAGTTGGCAATGTGAAAGTGAGCTTTTAGGAAAAAAAACCTGCAAACTACTTTATGGGAAGCATAAAGGAACCCTGATACACACAAAGTTAGCTTGGTAATTGCACTGGCAAATACCGATTGATTTTTGAGAACAGGATTAACATTCATGACATAGCTAGCCAAGTCCTCCCAAATAAAACAAGGAATGGTGTTGGATGACAGCATCAGGGGAATCTCCTTTTTGGGGGATGTTTGTACTTAAATGGAGGAAAATGACTGACTGGAGTGTGAGCAGTGAAGGGGAGGGCCTAGCGTATTCCATTTTAAAAGCATGTGCTGGGGGGAGGGGGGACTGCAGAGGCTGAAGTCAGTCCTTAAATAACCAAAGGTGTTCTGCCTCCATCCTCAGATCTCACTCTCCTGACCTGAAAACCCCCCCCAAACAAACAAAAACCCAATATAACTTTGCCATGGCGTATTAGGGTTTTTTGTGACATTTATGTTAGGCCTTTGTCTTCTAGAACTTAGCGTTTTAGAAAAACAGTTTGTTTAGGGGTGGGTAAGTTGTTGTGTGAACCAATTAGCTTAATAATCTAAAGTTTGTGCTGCAGTTTTACCTTAGATCTTATTGCATATCTTGTGGATTCTCAATGCGTATCTGTTTTAGGGCACTTCATTGCAATTAACTCCTTAAAGTAAGGAATATAATCTCGGAAAAAATACTGACCAAAGATACCAATTTTACTTCTCTGATCTATTGCATCATATTAGTGTTCAAGGTACTCTGAGTAAGCATGTAGATTTCAGTATGCTTTATAGCACCTTCCAAAACAGAAATACCTGTTGGAGGAAAATTTTCAAAAGCAGAACTGCAATGTGCATGCGCGGTCTCCAAAATCTGCTAAGAGCAGGATTCAGGCTTGCAGTCAAACCAAATCTCTGCACAGTATATGCAAATTAATGCCTACTTGTCATTTCCTAGCCCTGGCCAGTCTGCAGAGCTATGTTAAACTCTTAATTTATTTTTTAAAAGAAAAAAAATCCTCCCCCTGCAGTAAAGGAGAAGAGATACTAGTAACATCAAACTATAATTGTTGATACCTATAGAGAAAGGAAGGAATTGGATAAGAGGAGAAATCCCATATCCTAGAAAAAGCCTGACTTTTGTTTTGGGTTATTGCATATCTGGAAACCTTTTGTTCAAATGACCCAAATTTGAACCACTGCTTCTTAACTCAGGTCAAGTGACACATCAGTTTCAGGAAAATTGAGCATACTTGTGGACTTTGTAATAGTTCAAAAAGTTAACTACTAAACTTACCTTAGAATTGGCTCCATCTTCATTAGAAACAGTTACCAGTATAGTAATATGAATTTGAGGTAAATAAATTGTTGGATTTTTAGATGGGCTATGCAGAGTTTGTTTCATACCAGTGGATACTTTACAGATATTTCGTACATGTTCATAATGGTATGTATTTTTCTTTTAGAATATTGTATAGCGAGATTAATTTTATTATGATTTGGCTTACTTGCTATAGGAAGAAAAAATAGCAGTAATTGGACAGTATGAAAATATGAAACATTTGTTTATTCTTAATTTAATGCTAACATGGAGACATTGTTACTTGTGGACCTTAAAGACATAATGGTACTCAACATGAGTTAGTATATCAAAGTTTCAGCTTCAAACGTTAAGATAAGTAGAATCACTTCTGTCAAGTGGCACAGAGGAACTGACAAAATCGAATTTAATTCTATAGTAGGTTTTAATATTGGATTTCTATTTAGGCTGTGCTCTACTGCTTTTCACTCATGATTGAAGAGTTTAGAAGCATTTACATGGCTTTTTACTACACTAGGTCACATAGGTTTGGTGTAAGTGCGATGGAGAGCTTCAGAACTAGCCTAAGCTAATGGGGAAAGTGCTTGAAGAGTGAGTCTGGTTGTTTTCTACATTGGCCTATACTGCATGGAGACACTGACAGTGTAAAACAAAGCATGAAGCCCAACCAGTTTGAATCCTTCAGATTCATGTATTACTTTGCTGTCTTTGGAGTCATTTGGGTCTGCTGTTGTAGTTTGGAAAGTGGTACCCGTCTTAGCTTGGTTTACAGTGTTTGCATGGAACAAGATAAAAAAACAACAGTAAAAAAGTAATACTAAAACAACAGACTAGCAGTAGAATTCAAGTAAAGCAATTTCCATGGAAACCATGTTTTTAAAGAAGCTGTTGGCCAAGTTGATTCCTCCCCCCGATAAATACTACTCCTCCCCCCAATAATTCATACAGGGCAGTACGCAAATAGATTGAAATTTTCATCTTCCTCAAAGCTTGTATATTTAGTTGTCTTCTGGCATTTGCAACTGAAAAGTAAGTTCTATGTAAATGTCTTAGCTGTTTTAGTAAAAATATGGAAAACTTTTTATACCAGCCGTACAAAGCTGTATGTAAAGATGAGGAAATACTCTGCTATAGGCCTAAATTCAGCAAGCATCCCAGTTGGGGAAGAGAAAACTTGCGTATACGCTCAATTTTGAGAGGCATGTCTGTGTGTGATCTTTAATGGAGATAAATTTAGATACTATTTGAACTCTCTTCTATAAAGAACTGAAAACCAAACTAAGCTTGTTTTGAACAGATGAGTAGTTTCTAGGTTTGATCCATATTTTTTTGTTGAAGAAGCTTTATACAGTCAGGCTATTTTACTAGCTGGTTTGAGTATAAATAACAATAGGATATTATTTCCTTTTTCCTAATTTTGCTTTCATTTTCTTTCTTCTGATATTAAAATTCTGCTATCAAAAGTCCAAATTTTTTTTGTTTATGAAAACAATTATATTCCTTTGTGTGGTTTCCTAATGCTGTGCACGTAGTTTCCCTGCCCACCTAATTACGTTCTGTGAACCTATTTTGACTATTGTTCACCAATATGAACAATTCTGACAAAATTTAATGGAAGAGTAACGGGCCTAAAGATAAAATTGTTGAAAGCCCTGTGAAGAGTTTATGGGTGTAGGAGAAGGGCCAAAATTCCTGGGGATGGGTGGGGGTTGAGGAAGAAATCTTCAGTGGGAGCTCAAGAGCATGTTACGCTTTTTTCTTCCTGTCAGGCAGCAGGGTTGTAGTAGGTAGCCAGTCATTCCTGCACGTGTCTTGGCCAACTAGATCTCATGTGTCTTCTTTACTTGATAATACTTAAGGAACTGGCTGAATGGGATGGTTCAAATGGCAGGGAATCCTAGTGTGATGATGGGAAGTGAAGACATAAGGGGCAGTTGGGCTTGCTGGAGTTGATTTTGGTTCGGTGTTGAGACTATAAAGTCTTAAAAATGCAAATTCTTGGGTTCTGAAGCCTTCATCAGTTCCACTGCTGATGGAACAATGTTTCCAGTTTGACAAAACAAACTGCATAAAAATTGTATTTTCAGAAAAGCATTTAAAGTGTCATTTTTTCTTTTCAGTTTTTAGTTTTAAGCAGTAAAATAACAATATCCTATTTAAATAGAATATAAAGACTGTGTAGCCGTAGATTTGAGATTAATCCATTGACCTTAATGAAGTAAAAATTTCAAGTGAAGCTGATGTTATTTTTGTGCATTTTTTTCCACTAAATGAAGTTTTATGCACTTCAATTGTTTGCTGAAAATCTTAACAATTCAGTTTATGTAACTCCTGCTGTTGCCAGTTACCTTAGTATTTGAACACTTCGAAGTTTATTTGAAAGAATGAGTTCTTTTAAACAGTTCTTTTGTTACAGTTTTTTGTGTGACCTAACTGTTTCTTTTCTCTTATCAAAATGCTAGACATACACAAGCACTAGCAACAACTCCATGTCAGGCTCCTTGAAGCGGTTGGAAGATACTACAGCTCGATTTACAAATGCAAATTTCCAGGAAGTTTCTACACACGTTTCAAGTGGAAAAGATTCTTCAGAGGCTAGAGGGTCAGAGAGCAAAGGGAAGAAATCTGCAGGTCATAGCTCAGGTCAGAGGGGAAGAAAGCCTGGTGCTGGAAGAAATCCAGGAACAACTGTGACGGCAGCTAGCCCTTTTCAGCAAGGTATTAATTGTTATGCTATAACACGACTTCTGCTTTGACATGAATTAGAAATCTTACATATTTAAAACTTGAAAAGTAGTTCATCCTTTATCCTCAATAATGAGAATGTTGTTTCATTTTGGGGAAAAAAGAACTTTTTTCAGGGGAAAAACGTTCATTGTCATAACATGAAAAAGAAGGTCGTGCATCTTTAAAGGGCAAAACTGGTGCTTTTGTTTAGACTGTTAAGGTATTCTCTTTAACTGCTAAAACCAGAAGTTTCTTTATGGGCTGAAAAGTTAGTCTGGGGTAAAATTTAACATATGAATTTGAGTCTAGAGCTCTTTCTTAGCTCTTTAAGGGAATAATAGTAATGTTTTTTAGTTAGCGCATGATAGAATGAAACCGGACTACCTAATGTATAGGATGCGGTATCTGCTAAATAATTTTTCAAGATGCAGACATTTAAAATACTTTTTAATACTTAAAATACATTTTCTTCAAAGTGAAAGACCTTTTTACTTTTATTTTTTTGTCATTGAAATATATAAGCAGAAGATGATTACGTGACAAGTATATACAGTTTTATTTACCTTATGTAATACAGAAAGTTTGATGTTTTGAACATGTTAAAACCCACTAAATGCACTGTTGACACTTCTGAAAAGCTAATTTTATTATGGCATCTTCTTCAGAGTTGAAGAAAGATAAATTTTAAAAGTCTATTTTTTATTACTTAACTAATAAAACATGTTATTCTGAAATGCAACAAACTAGACCTTCTATAAAGTAATTGTGTTTCCATAATTTTCACTGTGGTGTGTAGTAGCTACCTGTCCTTTCTGCTTTATGATGTTGCTCTTTCTTTGAGTTTATGCAGTGAGCACTTCTAAATTTGTCTAGAACTCTTTCGATATTTCAGGCTTTTTTTACTTGAAAAAACTGAAGTGTTTTTTTGTTTAAATTCTCAACACTTTGAAAATTGCCTTCTGGAATCCTGCATTTAAAGAAAAATCTTGCTCACTGCAGATGGCAAAATAGATCTTTACTATGTGCATGTATTTTCTTTAAAGCTACATTAAGTGAAGTTGATGTAACTTATTTAAAATACAAAACAACAATTTTTTATGATTTTTAAATGGCTGTATTAATGTAAATTATTTTAAATGGAATTCTTAATAATGTTTAATGGAATAGTAATGATAAACCAGTAATTTTTTTAAAGGACTTTTTTTATACCCTAAATGTGATGTATTTAGGAGTATTTTCTTGACGGGATAGTCGTCATTAGTCTGAGTTCTACAAAACGTATCCACATGCACCCACCCATATAAAATTACTGAATATCAGTAAAAGTAGATGTTTGTATTTCCTAAGTGTGCTCCATTTTCTGCCTTGCATGCACTAACACAGTGATGAAATGACTGCCTTCCAAATATTACAGAAGCAATGTGATTCTGTTACACAAAAGATTTTTATGGTTTTCTGACAATGCTAAAGAAATCTTAAAATGCCAATTTTATACACTTTTCTCCACTTCCTCTCCTGTCGTTTTGAAAAATACCTCTTCTGTGGAACACCTCCTTAGCCAGGGTAAATTAAGTGCAATTGCTGTTCCCTTGACCTGTGTCAGACCCTTGATTTAGGTAGAATGGTAAGGAAGGTTGTAGGCATAGTGTAGATGTGATCATAGCACATTTCTATCAGCCATCTTCTTTTTATATATGTGTATGTTTAAAAAAACCTGCTCTGACTTGCACCAGGTGTTTGTTGTGGCTTCAAAACATGGGGGATGTCAAAGTTGCCTAAGCAGCAAAGTTGTTATTCTCCTTTTATTCATTTTCACCTTGTTTGTGCCCCAAATTCAAATCTGAATCTCAGATAGGAATCTGAGAATCAGATCCAGCAGAGTAAAAATCAGCAGGATCTTAAATGAGTTACCTTAAAAATAAATTCTTTAGCTCTTGGTAACACTTTTCATAAAGTCCTTGCACTTTTAAAGTTTTGTATTCTAAGATAGTAATCTTTCCCATCAATTTTCATCAACTACAGGGGGAAAAAAAAAAAGTACTTTTTCTTTACTTTCTTTTTTAGGAAGCTTTTTGGGCACTCCTGGGAGCATAAAGTCATCTTCTGGAAGTTCAGTTCAATCTCCCCAGGATTTTTTGAGTTTTACAGATGCAGATCTGCGAAGTGACAGTTTCACGCATTCTCAACAGGCTTCATCAACCAAAGATGTACATAAAGGAGAGACTGGGAGTCAAGAGGCAGGTGTCAATTGTTTCACTTCCTTAATTGGTCTCCCTTCATCATCAGCTGTTTCCCAATCTAAAAACTTTGACAGCTCACCTGGAGACATAGGTAATTCAAGCCTTACTTCTACAGCATACAAACGAGCTCAAACTTCTGGAATAGAAGAAGAAACTGTAACAGAGAAGAAACGGAAAGGAAATAAGCAAAGTAAACATGGGCCTGGTAGGCCCAAAGGAAATAAAAGTCAAGAAAGTATTTCCCATCTTTCAGTTTCTTCTGCTTCCCCAACTTCATCTGTGGCATCTGCTGCAGGAAGCGTGACAAGCTCTGGTCTTCAAAAATCTCCAACTTTGCTCAGGAATGGAAGTTTACAAAGTCTTAGTGTTGGCTCATCTCCAGTGGGTTCAGGTAGGCATTTATTGGATTTGTTTTCTTACCTCAAAATATGTCTTTATTATTTTGGCTGTAATTCTGAGTATGCTTTTCAAGAACAGAGTATCATTTAAAGTATCTTGAAACTCACATTGGGAAAAAAAGTAAAAATTAGAATATGTCTGTTGGAAGAGTAAGTTTTGTTCCGTGTATAGGTGCCACTGTGCTGTAGGTGGCTGTAGTAGATTGACCTGTGTCTTGACCTATATGCTATATAAATGCAGGTTTTGAGGCTGTAGGGGGAAAAATAAGTTGCATGAAAATAGGTTCTTTGGAAATTACATGTGGCAGGTTTAGCTAAAATGAGTGATAGTTTATACAGACTATGTTGTCTGTATGTTCTGTTACATAGAGAAAACAAAATCAGTACTCAAGCATGTCAGCTGTGCTGAGTATGTCCCTCAATTATTTTTTCCCAATTTAGCTTAACTAAAAATGAAAATGTCTATATGGAGAATTATCAGTTTAAACATGTAAACGGATATTCTGAATCTGGACCACTGTGCAGCCAGATTACATTTTCATATTCATGTGTGCTTTTTAGCAATTGAAATTGGCTGGTTTGTTCTTCCTCTGTTCTAAATGTTATGTGCATCTGGGGCTGTGAGAGGCTTTCTGTTCACAGTAAACCTGTGTGTGGAATGACCTTGCAGTATACTGTATCTACCGAAGTCTTTGTTGCTTTGAAGTTTCTTTCGAGGCCTTTGTGTTTGGATAAAAAAAATAGCAAACTATCTGATACCTCGTTTTTGTAACTTTGAAATTACGTTCTTTTTGTTGTTCTAGTGGATTTTTTGCTTAATTTTTCTTTTTTGGGGGGAAAGAGAAATGGAACTTGAATATTTGGTTGTGGGCAGGGTTTTATGCTTCTATATTGTATATTTTCACTGTATAAGCAAGAGATACTTGAAAAATATACGTACTTAAGAAACTTTATATTTGTTTCAGAACAAGGCAGGTACTTAAAAACTTGATCTCAAAACCACATTGTTTTAAATCTTTGTTAGATGTAGGCAAATGATGATTTTTACTATGGGTAATAATGGCAATAGCAGTGGCAACTATATTAAAAAAATTCTTTTCCTGCATTGAAATCAACAGGGAGAAATGGTATGTGACAAAACTTCCTGGTTCACTATCCATCTTTTTGATTAAAATGCAGTTTTAAAAACACATTAACCTTGTATCTGTTATGGACAGAGATCATCCAACAGATTTAGATGCGTGTTCTGGTTATTTTAGTATGAACTTTCTTATTCCTTTATAATCCCTTTGAGGTGGATTATGTATTGTTGTAGTTGGGGTAACAGGTAGAAGTACAAGATCTTGGTTTGAAGTGAATGACTCATGTTTCCCATCTTACATTTGTCTTGGAATATTCTGGTCTTGTCATCTCCTAGAACAGGCCTTTCCCTGGCCAGGTCCATCCTTGCTTCCTTTGTCGTCTTTATTACATCTCACACTTCCATCTGGAAAATGCCAGTGATAATGTTAAACTCCCTTTGTAAAAAGCTTTGAAATACATGGATGGAAATACCGGGTAGGTTTTGTTACCTTTATCATGATATTCAGCCTATAATTTCAACTCTGTTAAGCATACTTAGATTCTTGCTAGCCAGTGTTAGACCTGTCCTCTAAACCAGTGATATTTTCTGAAGGTGCCAAAGAATATGAATGAAAAACAAACCAACAAAAAACATAAACAAAATCACCCCAACAAAAACCAGAAAACCCAAAGAAACAAAAACAGATGGGACGTCTTTGCCTTCAAGCATGAGCTCTAAATTCATCCACAAACTTCTGCTTGTGTCTGAGCATACTGTTTTAATGTGCTCTTCTCCCTGATTTCCCCTCTTTCTTATGGTTGTAGTGCTGCTTTCCTCACTTCATCATAAGCATTTTCTGGGTTAACAGTCCATTTACAACTTCGTTACAATGAGGAAGGGCAGATGAGTATTATCAGTATTATCAGAAACATAACATTTTCTCAGGTGTGGTATGCTGATATTTCTCTTTGAAATGTCTCTATATTGTCCAGTAACAAAATCCGACAAGTGAATCTAAACAATTTGACCCAAAACCCCAAATAAGATTTTGTGCATGTAAATGTAGTGAGAGAAAATGTAGGGGAAGTCAAGCCAAGAAGTTTTTACTGACTCTTACTTGAAATTGCCTTGTTACTGCAAAGAAGCAGAATCAGGAATGAGTTAGACCAAAAGCTTTTGAGGCACTTTTTCAAGAATTTCTTCCTCATTTTTTTTTTAATAACCTTCTTAACTGCAGCTATCATAAGCTACCATTCTTCTTCCATTTTCTTAAGAGTACTTGTTGAGATCCATAAAAATAATGAAAATCATTACTTCACAGACGTATGATAATCCTGTTCACAGTTAATGTTCAAATTAGATGAAATGTAAAGGAAAGCTTATTTTAAAAGGTAATGCAGATTCATCATGTGCTATTTATACATAATTAAATGTCTTCCATAAAACTTTTATTCAGAGTAAGTACATTCAGCTCTTTTTGTGAAAATATTTGTCCTCTCCAAACTTTTTCCAGTCCACAGAACTTCTGTTTTCCTGCGTAAGAACAGAGATGTACCATGAATAGTACAAGGCCATGTAATTAAAAGCTGTTACAATACATACACTCAGGTTTTATTACAGTTGCCACACGACTGATCGGATGCTTCCAAAATTTTGAGCGCTTGAATGTTCAATCTTAACGCTCTTTATAATTTTTTCTGAAATGTATTTATAATCTGATAGGAAACACTGTATGCATTACTTTAACAGTGTACTCAAAGGAATGAAAAGTAATTTAAAAAAATGAATTAAAATTTAGTTGGTAGGGTGATAAGGAATTTTTATATTAAATTAACATTTTTCTAGTACACCTGTCCCTGTTTAAAAAAAAAAAAAAGCTGCTTTAGCCAATAACAGCTTATTTACAAACCATACTTATCTTTCTGCTGGAAATTCACAAGCACTGCAAGTGTGTTGTCTAAGAAGACGTAAGTCAGTTGTCTGTTATATAAGTGGGAGTTATATAAAGCTGATACTGGTTCCCCCAAAACGGGACTGGTCTTTGGAGTGATTTCAGGATCCAGGTTTTTTAATGGGGGAGGGTTTCATCTGAACTTTACAATTTTATAGAGCTATTTAACTTTTTAAAAGTCACACTAGTATTCTCAGGATTAAGTTCATTCTCAGCATCCTTCTAGGGAATAATACTTAAAGATTTCTAGTCTGAAGTATTTGTAAAGCAGTGATCCCTGCTGCTGAAGATTTTTATTTGTTTCTATTCACAACAATGGTGATTAAAGAACAGAAAACCTTCATCCAAGGACTGGAAGAGATGAGTAGCATCTTGTCCCAGTGCTTACCTCTGCTAGTAGTAGATTCCACGATCAGATGTTTCTTTTACCATACTTGCACTTTATTTCAACAGTAGTGCAGCAACTAATAAGGTGGTGGGAAGAAGAAAAAATACAGTTATGATAAATAACTTTCATACATTCTGTATTTTTTCTGTCAAGCAGTTTGTGCAGGCTCTGGCCCCTCTTTGTTTGGAGTACAGTCCAGTGCATAAAGAACTTCCTGAGAACTCATGTCGCACAGCAATAGGGAAAAAAAACACTTTATGTGATATACAGTACCTTCTGACTTTTGTGGAATAATACAGCAAGGTAAAATGAAAAGCAATCAAGTGTCAGAAGTAAACTGAAATTTCTGTTTTATGGTAGATAAAGTTCTTGCACAGTTATCTTCAAGTTCTGCATGGATACTTGCTACTGGAAGAATTACAGTGCTTCAAGCATATGGAGATGCTTCTCTGTCTTTCCCAGTTCCGTTCTTGATTTCAAGTGTACAACAAATTGTATAGTATCAACTTCAGTTGCTAAGGACTTCAGGGGATCATTTGCTTCAATATTTTAATTTTTACATAATTGATTTTATGCCCTTATGAGTACTGTAAACCCTACAACAGCTTATAAAGCAATTATTTTTTTCCCTAAGAAGACTGGAGAAGGTTAAATTCCAAATTGGGCCTAGAAATGGTTAGCCCATTCTCTCAGCACCCTTGCTGTGCCCATCTTCTGGAATTCCTTTGTCACAATTGAGGCAACCTTATAATTTGTCTTCCTACATTTTTATCTCTACATCATATATATTCTACCTTTGACCAGTCACATCATATATATTCTACCCTTGAGCAGTCTTCAGTACGCTCTGGTTGGTAGTACTAGGCAGTTTTTGGAATAAAGGATGTATCCAAACCCAGTATTGTACTTTAATATAGCAGTATTTCAAACTCTGATTTAGAAACGGTTAATGTTTTTTGCCACAGGCCTCTCTGAGTTGATGTTATGTCTTGTGCAGTCAAATTTCAGCTTTATATAGGCGTTTACTAAATGCTTCAGCTTACTCCATGTATTTTATTCTCCTTTCTCATCTGATTCAAGCAGTGATGAAGCCTCTGCCAATTGTTATGCTCCTGTGCAAGGAGATGATCTTACTTTTAAGCTCATTGTCGTACTGATAATGTAAGAGAACTCCGAGCTTCAAAGTAGATGAGTAACTTGAAATTATTCTCATTGAGATACCGAGTCCCTCAGAGCTTATGTTAAATCTTTATGATGTTATGTTTAAACTCCTCTGTAACCTTTGACTTACTAGCTAAATCTATTGGGAGAAAGAGTTTAGACAAAATTATTCTGAAACAGTGCCATTACATTTATCTGCTAGGTGCCCCAGAAGCTGTAGCGGAAACAGAAATCTTGCTGTGTTAAAAAACCAGTTTGTATTCCAGAGGAGATAGAATAGAAAGGACAAATTGATACTAATAGATCTTAATGACCTTTAAGGACTAAGCAAATGGTGTAGAAAACATACAAGACAAAATTCTTGTGCAGAGAATGTCATTCTTCGTATTTGAGGCTCAACAGAAATGGTGTTGGTTTGATAGGAGACTACAATGTTAAAATTGATGATTGTTGGTATAGAAAACATGGACTCATCAAGTAATTGGGAAGAAATCACATGAGGTAGTAGAAGCTTATAAAAATGGGGATTATCGTGAAATGGATCCTCCTATCGGTGTTCTTAACTAAAACAGGTGTTATCAGCAGCTACAGCCAGAAGTAATAAATTGGCATTTCCTGATGATGAGTACCTCATATTTTCATGTTTTCAGACTGTCAGTGTTAAATTTCAGTAAGTCTTTAAAACTTTGTGAAGTTGTAGGAGACTGGTGGGTAGTTAATGTTATGTAATCAGGATGTGCCTGATACAAGAAAGAAAAATGTTAAGAGATGTAAAGATGTAATGGCGGTTATTGTGAGTTATGGCAAATACCTTATTGGCTTTTTTTTTTTTTTTTTTTTTAATAAAAGCAGTGGCATAGTAGATGTAACGATAGGAAGTCAGCAAGCCTTTGCATTAAATGTAGTTAATGGATAAGTCTCAATTTAGTTTTGATCAGAGAATTATTAAATCAAAGTGTTTGTTTGCTTTGGGGTTATGTTATTTCCCTGTGCATCGGTTATCAATCTTATGCTATTTATTGGAAAATTCTGCAACTTCTGAAAAAATCTGGGTATGAGGACAGGGTAAAATGGATCTCTTGGTAAGCAATACAAACTTAAGAGTTGTGGTGTGGAGCTAAAGTAAAAGATTATGTCTAAGAAAGATGGATGTGTACTTGCAGGATAAAGATGGCCTTCTGGGGAAGGAAGGGCTGAAAAGAAAAAGGATAAAGGTGAATAAACAGTTATGTGTGAGCTCCAGTGCTGAGCTGTGTTTAAAAAGGTCTGAATGTATAAACAGCAAACTAATGAGAAAGGTAGCTCTGTGTTCAGCAGAGTGCATCTGGTCTTCATATAGTGTGTCTAGTTCCTGTATCTGCTGTATGTAAAGAAGAGAAGAGCCACGAGAAGGATTCAAGGACTGGAAAAAGCACGTTATTGTAGAAAAGCTAAGGAATGAGTTTATCTGACTATGTATATCTTACGGGGAACTGAAAACTGGTACTATAATGATCCTTAACCTAACAAAAAAGGTAAAACCATGATCAAGTGAGAGAAAGTAATAGTTGAACAATTCTCAGTAATGGTTCTGAAAATTTAGAGATAATATGTCTTCTAGAAGATACAGTTTAGTCAAGCATTTTTATTGGATTTGCAGGTGTGGGAAGTTCTAGGGGTAAGGATCAAATCACGTGCTCGCAGAGATTCTTGTTTGGCTGTTATCTATGAACCTAATTCCGTGCTGTATTATCCCTATGACTTCTAAAAGAAAAATTAGCATGGTGCATCAGTTTGGCATATGAAATAGACTGTAACTGGGCAGACAATGCATTTCAAAATACAGTAGTTAGTAGGAAATTGTCAGGCAGTATGGTTCTGTAGAAATTAGTTCCCAACATGGTATGTTCTATGCTTTTATCAAAGATTGGGAAGAAATTAAGAAATCTGCTGCTTGCTGTGAGGGTTCATGGTGGTTTCTAAAAATGTATGTTGTAAGAAATGTACTTGGATGTAATGAATAATAATTCCTTGATTAAGAAAGTTTTGTACAAAAATACTGAACAATAAACCTTATAACAGAGATGTGTTTTGAAAACAATTACGAAAAACTTCTGAATAATGATGGAGAACTGAACATTATCTCATATTGAGATGCTTTAGGAAAAAAAGGCTATTGTCATCCCTGTGATACTCATTTCAAGAAGGGATAGAAAAGTTATATCACTTGAAATTACTCCATAGATATTGCAGGTAGCAGAGTACTATATTTAATTCTGATACTAATTTCCTCCTAAAATATGAATATAGGAAAGTTGAGAAGAGGCATACAATGATCAAGATTTTTAAAATATCCTTTTCAGAGAGTCTTAAGCTCTTTGATAGACTGAAATATCTTTAATTTGAGAATATTTCAGTTTACAAAAAGGGTTAAAAGCATGATCATAATTGTTATACAGGAAGAATTAATATTCCTGGTCAAGATTTTTTTCATTGGTAATTGCATACTGCATACTGGTAATTGCCCCATTTTCTGTTTTTAAAAAAAATGTTGACAGAAAAGTACAGACCTATAGTACTTAATTAGATGGACTGCTGAAAACAAGAAATGTTCAGCCTTTCCACCTTTGAGGTCTCCAGGCTGCCTGACTTTCCATGGAAGCAGTGGTTTGTGCATTAGATACAAATCAGCTCCACTGTGAATGTCGCAAGACTAGAAACTCTTGGAGCACTGCTTTGAAACAAAACAAAACAAAATAAAGTTTTCCTTTCTCAAAAAATTGTGGATTTTTTTTTTTTTTTTTTTTTTTTTTTTTTTTTTTTTTTTTTTTTTTTTTTTTTTTTTTTTTTTTTTTTTTTTTTTTTTTTTTTTTTGAGTGAAAACAGATGGTGAGGGCTTTCTGAAGTGAAAAAATGTCCCAGGGAAGGTAGGTTCTAATAACTACGGTATAGCTTGCATGTCAGGCTGCTTAGGCCTGCTTATATCAGAGAAGATCTTGGCAGCTGTGGAAATGAGATTTTACCTGAATACTTAATTGTTCTATGAGAATGTAAGTGTCTGTCAGGTTAAAATGGAAATTTTGAAGATTACATACTTGAAACTAGATTCCCAAATTATGGTGTGACTCTGGGCATTAGTTGCTAGTTACCTTTCAAAATATATCATCATTTATTTATTTATTATGCTCTGATAGTCAACAGCAAATAGTATGTTTAAATTATGAACTTGTAATACATTTCAGATTCTAAAAAAACCCAACAAAACAAAAAACAAATTAATATGGGAAAGGGAATGTGTATTTTCCTGAGTTCTCTTTTAGGTCTTTCATTTAAAAACAAAATAAAGAAGATTTTGGTAGTTATTAATTTCAGGAGAAAGACATAATAATTTTAAACAGCTGAGCAAAAAGATGTAATTATTTATAAAATGTTTAAAATTTTGTTTTTATTCAAGCCTTGCAAATCTTATACCCAGGTATGAATTTAATAATGAATAAAATAAATTCTGTAGGTCTAGATTTTTGCCCATACAGAATTATTTGCAGAATTGGCATCTAAATATGATCTTTTCGAAACATAATAAATATCTGTATGAATACATTGGCTTTTTGTTGTATCTATATTGGCAGAGAAGAAAATGGACTGGCCTTAAAGGCTACTTCAGTTGCTGTACTTGCTACTTTTCAAATTTAGCTATAAATCTTTCTTGTTTGGTGAGGGAAGGTGTTCAAAGAAGTCTATGAGCTTTTTGTAAACGGTTTGCTTTTAGATTATATTTGACCCATAAGCCTACGAAGTGCCTTGTATATATTTGGTGTTAGGTTTGAATTCCTAATAAAAACTTACTTATTTTAGGCCTGGGTAATCTGGGTAAACTACACTGGATGGAGATCTAGCTGACAGCTTTGCTATTATTGTTGCCTGCATAGTGAACAAAACAAACTGCCTGCTTTTCCAGGAGTTGATTGTCTTTGCAGATACATGGAGTAAAAGTATGTGGCATTATCATTATTATATTTATTTAAAAAAAAAAAAAAGGGCAGAAAGAGAAAATGTGCTGAAACTTCTAGTTTTGTGCTTGGATTATGCTAGTTCTTTAGCTCTTTTTATAAAACTAAGAATTAGAATTTAAAATATACAGAGCAGGGGAACAAGAAGACACTCTGAAGCAATTAAGATTTCTGTTCTATCAGATGTCTTTGTTGCAGAACTTGATACTTGCTTTAGAGGTGTATCCCTTTTCTGAAGATCAAGGAAGTATTCCTTAAATGAAATTCTGTTGCTGCATGGAAACTGAAGTGAGATACAGGTGGTGTTTGCTTACTTGCAACTGTTTAGTTCCCAGGATCTCCTTTAAAAATTAGACTTAAGAAAACCCTTCATTTGATATCATTTTGTATATATAGATTTTTAAATTAAAATGTACATCTGTTTGAGTGTGAACATTTTTCAGCATCTGGAGCCAATTTACTAGAGTACAGCATTCCTTGTAAGTCAAATGTGAGATAGCAATCACTCTCTTAACTCCATAAAATCTGTTAAAGGTGACATGGGAACATAAAAAAAAATGTGTGTGAGGGGGAGGGCAAAGAAGAGGCTTGACTATAAAAGGAGCAGTAGAGTTTTTTACGCCTCCTTGAAAATGGTACTTTTCAGATCTTAGAGACTCTCAAGTCTTTCAGAAATCAAATATAGCTGAAAAATAAGTGATGTGTATGTGTTGATAGTATTTGCAGCATTTTTGTCCCTCTTAAGACTGTCCAATTCATACGGTAGAATTCTGTTGTTGTTGTTGTCAGTTAGAGGTGATAGCACTGCAGTCAGGTTTTTAAAATCAGAAGGAAATGTACTTTGCATTTAAATTTTCCATTTATATGATGTGAAGAGCTGCAGTATCAGAAGTTAAACTGACTGAAAGTTGTTTCAGGATTACGATCGGGGTGACTAACTTCTATATAAGAAGAGGCTCTGATGTCTAGAACTGTTGTTGATTATTGTAATAATTTCTGAGATTCCCCTGTAAAGTTTTAAAAAGAAAGCAAAAAATTTAAATAGAAATACTAACATAATGTAGTGGTATAAGGAAGACTAGTTACCTTAAAATAATTGAGCTTTTAACTGAAAGATGTTGCTCGGGGACAAATCCATTAAGAGTTACAGTGGACAGATTCCTGTGCTGATGTATAGGAACTATACTATCTGTGTACTATGCTCTTTTTAAACAGATATAATCAGACCAAGTGTCTGATTATCAGCTCCACATTTCCATGTGCTTTCTTCTTACTCAAGTAATTTATTTTACTTTCTTAAACATGTTGCATGGAGGTGATAGGCCTAAGAACAGTAGCTGTCTGAAGCTCTTGATAGCCTGTGCTGTGGTGCGGTACTATGTGTGTGTTGCTTGGTAAAACACTGGGGCACATGTCCCACAGCAATTCTTGCTCTGTAGTGAAATATTTGAGGTCAGGCAGTCCCCAGGTAGCTTCATATGCTGTGGTTAATGACAATCCAAATGCCTAGCTCTAGTTAAAATGGCAGGAACCAATTGGGATAGCTTTACAGATACAATCGAAGATTTCAATAGCTTTTGTATTTAAGAACACTTTAAAAAAGGGAAACTGTGGAATCCAGTGTCCGTCCAGATGTAAAGATGTGTCTTAGCTACACTAGATGACAATATATCCCAGTGCCTTTTCACTGTATGACAGTTCCAGATATTTTATAAAGGTTACCTGTGCTAGTTGCTTAAAACCTGCAAGATCTTTATGTTGATCCACCTGGATGTGAGCTCACTTTTAATAAATCTTCCCAGCATAAATAAAATGCAAAAAGTTGGCACAGATAAGCCAACACCGTATTTCCAGAAGATTACTCAAACCTCTCTTTAAGGAGTATTAGGCATAACTGAAAAAGTGTTGTAGGAGTTAGATATACAGGTATGCTGTACACACACAGTGTGCTGTCAAAATACTTAGCAAAATAATTCTTATCGGGGCTTTTGTGGTGGTAATACAAGAAATAGTAAGTGAAGCAAACTATTTTATATTGTTAGAAAAGCTACTTCTTGTCTGATCCTGAATTTAAAGTGAATTTTTTGTCCATTTGAACTAAACTGGGATTTAACACCTAGTTTAGATGCAAACTCATTACTTTATATTGTTCTTTCTATACTTTTTATTCAGCTTTTAAATAGAATTCTTCATTTTTTCGTGTCAGATCTGGTAGGTATGTAAGGTGTCTATGAGAAGGCCATAAGGATAACATTAAGACAACGGTTAATTTTGACAGTGATCTAGCTTGCTGCATATGTTTTCATGAGGGAGAATTACATGCAGTAGCAAAGTATTTCTGAAGAGGGTTCTCATTAGACTAAGTAACTTGAAAAAACTGGAAATTTTTGTCCAAAAGAGTGAGCGTCTATGGTCTTTGGACCAGTATAGCTCTAGAAACTTGAGAGGAGATTCATGGAAGCTGTAAACAGAGCTGAAGAATACGAACATGTGTCTGGGGCTTGTGCGTGAGTAATCCTATCACATCCTTTGTACTTGACTTGGCTTTATATCTATTTCCCACTGTTTATTTGTTTTGAATGTTTATGAGAAGGATTTCCTGATAAGAATGACTAGAGGTTCCAAGTAAATTTAAAACAAAACAAAACAAACAACAAAAAACAACAAAAAAACCCCAAACCAAAACAAAAAAAAAAACGCAAAAAAAACCCCCAAAAACCAACCAACCAAAAAAAACCAAACAAAAAAAACCCCAAACCAAACAAAAAACCAACAAAATCCCCCCAAAAAACAAAACAACAAAAAACCCCCATTCCCCCGTCCCCCGCAACAAATGAAAAAGCAACTTGTAAGCCACTAATATAGTTAGCTTTCATGTAAGAATCTCAAATGCAGATTTTTTTTTTTTTTTTTTTTAGAAGTGTGATAACTGTCATGGACTAATTCCTGATCTGAAGGATTTAGTGGTTGGTTACAGCAAATAACACCCTTTCAAGGGCCAAAGTCACTAGGCCTTTTTTCTGCTGTGGGAGTAGTGGTAAGCTTAGAATTTAACTTTAGTTTTTGTATGCATAACCAATTCCTTTAAAAACAGGTAATGAACAGTAAAAGGATGGTGACTTGGATGTAGGTATTAATACACAGTCAATTCTGAGATATTTTGAAACTAATTGAAATGAATGAGCTGGCAGCAACAAAGTCTTCCTGAGCAGCACTGATTTTAAGGAAGAATAATGGTAAGGTTTTAAGGCAAACAATAGCAGCCACCATAAGGATTAGATGAAGAAAGGAAGGATTCAGCCAAGACTGAGAGGAAAGTGTGTAAGGCAGCAGAGATGGAAAATAAAGGAAAACAATGAATGTGAAGTCCAGCTATAGCTACAGCATATAGTTTTTTGGCGTATATGATTACCGTTCACCATCCCTAACCTTTCTTGACACCTTAGCATGTTGGAGTTCAATAGCTTGGCTGTACATTGTAGGAGAAAACTAGGTGGCTGGGAGGGTACTTCAGTGTAGGAAAAGTCAGGAAAGAGGTAGCTGCCAATGGAGGCAGTCATACCAGGGACCCAGACAGTAGCTCTTTTTTCCTTGCAGAATAAAACACCTTTTTTCATCTGCCTTCTACTAATTTATGGGCTGTGGAAGGGAATAGTGGTAGGGGAACAGTTCTCCTTCTGTTCTGTGTTGAGGCTTAGGGGGGAGTCTAGAATTAGCTCCATCAGTCACAAGGAGGGCTGATCTAGTGTTGGCCCTTCATCATGTAACTGGATGAGGTCTGTGTTAGAACAGTTTGTTTCAAAGGAGTTAGGTTAAACAGGATGTTTTCTTACTGGGATTCCTTGCATCTCATCTCAAGGTTGGATATCTGTAGCTATTGGTCTTTTCCGTGAATTGGCCTCTTCCATGAATTTGTCTATAATTTTTGAAATCGTTTATGCTGTTAATATCTGAAATGTGAGAAATGAGTTTCATATCTTTAAGCATTGTAAAAGGATGTACTTTGTTCGCAGCTGTTGCTGATCATGTTTTGACACTCCTCTAAAAACAGTGAATAGTCATTAAAAATATTCAGCAATTCATAATTGATACATTTCTGTCATTTCCCCCCGTTATCTTTTTTTAGACCTAGCTATCTTAATACCTTCTTGTCATTCATACTATATCCTTCTTATCCTTTCTAGATCTCTTTTAGTGCTACTACATCCTTTTTTGTGAAGTGCAGGTAGTATTTGAAATACAGGTGCAACATGAATTTTTGAAGTGGCATAATTATGCTTTTTGTTTTGTTCTCTGTTCCCTTCTGATAATTTGTAACACTGTATTTGTCTTTTTTGATCATTGCATGACAGTCTTTTTACTTCCTACTGGGAATCTTAAGGATTCCAAAAAAAGAGACTTTCAAAGTAGGAATCAAAGGTGTGAATCCTTTCTCACATATTTATTCCATTGTAGTGCATGCTTATTGTGAAAAGTTCATTCTGATAAGCACAGTAGCAGACTACTAAAGTGTAATTCATGTGGCCTGGAATTGACACTGTTCTCCTAAGGATTGTGTATACCACGAATGTTAAAAAGACTTTTTTCCACATTTAGTAGCTGCAGTTGAAAGGGGTTCTACAGCAATTTGTTTCTCTTGCTTTGTTTTTATGTATGTTCTTGAGTTGCCAGACAACTACTTGTTTTAACCCCATGTTGCTGACTAGGTCTACTGAATTGTTTTGTCAGCTCTTTAACTGCATCTCTTCCTCATTTGTCTATGAAGTGTGTGTCTTGTAGTAGTAAATTTTTCACTGGGGCATATCTAGTGTATTCTGCTTTAAAACATGCTGAAAGCTCTGAGTGATGCTTGGGAATACAATGTTTGTGATGGTTTGGGTTAATGGTAGCTCCTGTGTGGTACAATTTTAAAGAAACAAAAGCAAAAGGTAGCTTCAGGCAATCTAGGGCTGTGCTTGTTTAAAAAAAACCCAAAACACCCCCACTTCAAGCCCCCCAAAAAACCTACCCAACAGTTCCTTAAATTTGAAAGGGGCTTTCCTTAATATTGAAAGCAGTGGTGGATCAAAATGGCTGCTATTTCTTGTGCACAAAAATTGAGCGTAACCGGAATGAACTGATATCATTATGATCAAAAAAAGGCTGTGGAGAATAGGTGTGGGTGAAATGATTCTGCTCTTAAGGGTGGCAGGCAGCAGTTGCATCGTGTCCTCTGCACCTGTGGCAGAATTTGTCCCAATAGTGTAATGTATATGATCCCAGCCATATTAACTCTGTGCGTTTTAGTGATTTTTTTTTTTTTTGCCTTGTAAAGTAATAGTTTTGATTATAAGTGTATTTTAGTACATTGTTGTTAGTTCTCTGAAAACTGTTGAGAAGGTTAATTAAAATTATCAGTTTCATTTTTATCTGATTAATCCACTTTTGTAAATAATCATCCAGGATTTTGTATATTGTGGGGTTTTTTCCCCTCTACCACAAGATTTAAAAAACATTAGTATTTGTTTTTTTACAGTACAGACTTGGTCTGTAATGTTTTAATTAAAATATTCTAAATTTTTTTTCCATGGAAGTAACTTTGGCTAGTTATTCAAGTTTAGGCAGTAAGTAAAAGGCAAGGATTTTTTTTTTTTTTTAATGACTTCTAAATTAGTTTCACAATATTCTAGTATCAATGACAAAAGTTTAAATTGTCTTTGTTGTTAATTCTTTTTTTTGGAATCCTGATGTTCAGAAGAGCCTGGCAGTTAACAAAAAGGCTTATGACAGCAGTCTTTAGTAGCTGCCAGTTGTGGGGAGAATAAAGAAGAGAAAAATAAAGCATAAAAGACAGTCACCCTGTTGGAGCATGAACAGTTACTGCAGTCAAACCTGAGAGGCTGATGCAGGTAGAAAATTCACCCACAGAAGTATGACAGAGGTGTTCGCTACACTCTCACCTGGAAAATCATTCATTCGATCATCTTGTCAAACCAGACATGTAAGCTGAGGGCTTTGTTCATTAGTAGTGTGAAAGAGTGAACTAGTAAATTGAAACTAAAATAATTTTGTAGTCATGAGGTCATTATCCTAAGTATGAATAAATTGGTGGCATAAGTGGAAGAGGTGGGCCATCTGCATGACTGCCATCACTCTGCAAGTGGGCGTGAAAGTGTTGTGTTGCTGTGGAGGCTGAGTTACAGAGACTTCTTCCTACCCAGCAGAGGATGAGTGTGTTCTGGCACTTCATGGTCAGAGATCAATATTCTCTAAAAACCCCAACCCTTGAAGAAAAGGAAGTTCATGTGAGCATGTCCTTTGTTGTACCACTAGTTGGACGTTCTTTCTCTCTACACATTTGAGTTGTTCTTCAACTGAGCTCCCTAAGTCCAGGAGACACAACTGTTTCCTGTTAAACTTCTTGATTGCTTGAGTTAGTCTTCATCTATCAGTGAAGCAAAAAAGATGCCTTGTGATTAAAATTAGCAAGGCAGCTTCAATTTAAGTTTCTAAGTTTGTGCGGACAATGAAATTAAAATCATTCTTTTGTTGGGAACACTGATTGTCACTGGAAAATATTTGATTTTTTGTTTGTAATAGTAGCTTTAGAATGCAGCTAATTGGCGTGTGCTGGAATGTTCTTCTTCTACTTGACATTTAAAAGCTAACAAACACTGACAAAAGAAATATAAGTAAAAAATTATAGTGGATAGAAATAAATCCATTTTACAATTTGAGCTACTGTAAATGATCAGAGCTCTAATACAAGAAAGATGTATTCAGGTATATTATTGTTCACTGAAATTCCTGTCTATACATATATTCTTTTGTGTGTCTGTTAAACATGATCTTAACATGAAGCCCTTTTTCTCCTAACTCAAAAGCTTTCTCAAAGTTGATGAATACCATACATAATGGTAAGTTATATTAGAGTCCTTTTCAGAGGTTCATTTATCACAAAGGGTAGCCTTTTGTGGAAAAGCCTGATTGAAGGTCTGCATATTCTATGGATTGGGTGAAATACAGGTCTGCAGTGAGTCAATTGTTCAGTACTTGAGTGAAAACTTTGTAGATTGGCTGCAGGAGCCTGATAGGTCAATAGTTCCTCAGTTCTCTTTTTATGATCTTTTTGTATGTGCGCAGTAAAATGATAACAGTTTTATTCCAGTTCTGAGATTCTTTTCTTTAATTTTGTGAATACTGTTTCTAGTTCTTCTTCTGTGCTCCATTCATAGGTGTGTTATAGTGGTGTCTACCTCAGGCATTCTCTCACTTGCCTTCCTGTCTACTTAAATTACTACAAGTAATGCATGTGAAGGTAGCCTTGTTTTGTCCATTCTTTGTTTTGACAGCCTGATGCTGCCCATTTGTGTCACTGATAACAGTACTATCAATTTCAGAGGGAGCAATATTGAATCTTTAATGTATCTAATTGCTGTTTCCCTTTAGTATTCTGTATTGGCTTTGTACCCCTAGTTCTGTATTCACTCATAGCCAGTGGAAATGAAATATATCTTATTAAATTAGAACTTGGTTTACTTTTTCCAGGCTTTTGTTCATTTGTAGGAAACAATCATAGCTATATTCACAAGTTACTGAAAGATTTAGGAGGGAATATTTACAGTTAAAACCCTCTCATGAGGCTAGTTTTGAAGATGATCAAGTTTATTTCTCAATGTTACATTTAATTGGTGTTAGGCAATCTGTTAATAAAAATTGCAATTTTTTATCCACTGGTGTCAGCCAAATAGAATGATTTTCTTATTCCTGTATGTGTATGTTGGAAGAGCAGTGCTGTATACATTGCAAATTGTATTGACTTGGAGTTTAGCATATGCAAAAGAATTTAAATGTTTAAACTTTGCATGGTGAAGTTCTTTGCCTTTTTAAGCTAGCAATCATTAAGGTTTTACAGGACTTTGCTTTTCACGCTGTCGGAGCCACGAATTACATCTGTTAGGCAGATGTCTATAGTGGTGGGTCTCTTAAATAATAAAAAAATTAATATTACATTAAACTTATATTTCATAGTCGTGGTGAGAAGTACTGAAATTTCTCTAGATTTGCTTTGCTTTAGTAAAATAGGTTTAGCTTTTTTCCTTTTGATATAGGGTTTCCCTCTCACTCTCCCAGGTATACAGTGCTCTGAACCAGCTTTGAGATGAAGGAAACCAAGCTCACCATTTTTCTGAACAAAAATAAAACATCTGAAGGGTATCTGACAAAGTGTGCTGAATTTGGACGTGGTGAGTTTCTGCTGTTTTATAAGCAGAGCCTTTTTGCTGTTTAATGTTGAAGAGGTATAGGTTCACAACAGTGCAGAATAGAAATTGATGGAACGCCATTTGTGATGACTTCTTTCCACATTGCACTTTTTTTAAAACTAATTATGTATTCCTAACTCCAGCATAGAAGTTGGAAGGGCATAGAGGAAAGTGGTTACTTAATGTTGTGTGCTTTCTTGTCAAGCAATAATAATGCTTTGTATGACTCGTTATTGTGGGGCTGCATAATGTTACCTACATGTATGTTTGTTTTAGAACAGTGTTTGGACAGGATTTATCATCTAATCTGCCTGGTGTGGGTTTTGGTGGTGGGTGGTGGGTTTTTTTTTGTTTTGTGGTGTAGTGTTGTTTTTTTGTTGGGTTTTTTTTGTTGTTGTTGTTGGGTTTTTTTGTTTTGTTGGTCTGGGGTTTTTTGTGTGTGTGTGTGCTGTGTGTGTTTTATCTACCTTCCCATGTTTCTCTAAGTAAGATTTTAAAGTTGGTTACTTTTTCCCCCCCAATCTTGCAGGGGTTTTTTTTTGTGTACTCTTGTTTTGGCAGAAGCGTATATATGGGTGAAATAAATGAGGGTAGGTAGAAATTTTGATAATATGAACAGCAAGGAAAGATCTTGCCATGTGTGTATAGGATGAAAAGAAAGTATTCAAACTTGAGATAAATATTTAAATATAGGAAGATAGTTTACTCCAACAGCATATTCAGATTATGAGTCAAATAATGCTGAGGACTGTAAGAGTCATTGTCTGTAAGAGTTTTGATGGAGGCAGTGTATCAGGAGCTTGTTTTTGCATTGCACTGAGTTTAAGTTGGCTGCACATCAGCAAGAAAGTATGGAAAAGAAAAAACGGAGAGTTTTGGTTTGAGTGGAGACGAATACAAGTTTGGAGCAGAGAGGTTCGTTTGATAGTTACGCTAGTATAAAGGTGATGGTCGAAGCCTGTCCGTTGAGTTTGGTGCTGACAAAGTGTAAAGGAGGAAAGATGATAGCTAGAGACTTGAACACATTTGAAAGGGTCAGTTAAAAAAGAGGACTAGAAAATGGAGTCACGCAGGCTGTATCTTTCCATAAAGATACCTGTCTTAATAGAAAGGAGTCAAGACACTTCAAGGCAGAAGTGGCACACTGCAGTTTTGCCAGTAAGAGACTTAGTACTCAGTGCTCTGTTTCTCAGTTTTATGGTCAACTTATTGTATTTTTCATGCTTTTTAAAAACTTGTTTAAAAAAAACCTGAAAAATTGCAGTTGAGAGATGTAAAGTTTTCACTGCTATTCGCTGTGTGATAACTTTGTGCTTTGTCCTTCTCAGTCTTACTCTGGACCTTACAGTCAAACTTTTTTGACTTGACCTTGAAGTCTCGTCCCTTCTGCATCATTTTTATGGGCCTATCACTGGAAAGCAGGAGGAGGGGGTACAGACGTACATATCTGTTGAGGATTTTAGTGCATACTTTTAAAAAAGACTATGGGGAGTGATGACCTGAATGTTATAATTTTATGTTAAAGCTAGCTGTAAATTGTAATGGTTGGTTGTAGCCTTTCTGTGGCTACTTCTGTTCTTGCTCGTTCTGTCTGCTCTCTGTTTTATTTCTTACTCCTGTTCCTGTTCTCAGGTCTCTGTTTATGCTTGTTTCGTCTTATGCTAATTTGTGAGTTGCAGTGAGGAGAGTCGTAGCACAGAACAGACGTCCATCGTGCCAGTCCTAGCACTGTGATTGGCTTTAGAAGACAGGACGTTTCCAAATAAAGTTTTCAGTTCTGTAGACTTGGCCTCCGCATCAATGCAGGCAAAACTTAGTATATATGGTATGATTTTTTTTAACAAGATAACCTAAACTAGTCAGAATCTCTACTGAGAGTTAAATGAATGAGTTAAAATTTTTGAATCTAGCCCAACCTGGGCAGACTTTTACAGTGTTGATAAAAAGGCATCTGCTGGTATTGAAGCATGGGGACAGTAGCGTTCAGCTAAACCATATGAATTTAAAAACCAGGAGGAACAAGAGAAGGACAAATTACAAAGTCATCCTGAAATAGTTCTTTATGCCCATTTTTTCAGATTATTGAATAATGGAGTGTTACTGTTCAGTTGTCAAATATTACAACCTTAAGTATAACTACCTGTCCATGAGTTTCTAGAATACCACTTCAAAACTTTAGTTGTTGCTAATGACAGCTATGTGTAGTCTTTCAGCAGTTCGGGTGACAGCTGTTTCCCACTACCAGAAATAACTAATCACAACAGAATTGCTGTTGTTATTCGTTAGCCTCTCTAATGGCCCTCTTTTTGAAAATTCTGGCTCAATAAAGCATCCTGCAGCATGCCTTCAAAGACACCAACTTCAGATCACTGGAATCCAAAAGAGAGAAAACTTTTGAAATAGAAACTCCTTTAAAAGACTATATTACGTTAACAGTGAAGAGGAATCTAGAGCTTCCAGTGACTTGCCATTTCAGCACTAACGTAGATTGCTGTCAGAATGGTTTGAAGCTATGGTATGTTTTCAGAGATCTTAAGCAAACACATTAAGTTCTCCCTGGAAGTCATTAAGAAGTGTAGATCACAAGTATCATGCTCCTGCTCAGGAGTACTCGTTTAGCGAGCCTAAAACTACTTTGTTTTTAGTATGTTGTATTAAAGTAGCTTAGGCTTGTATGTCTTGGCTCACCATGACAAGAGTGAACATCTAAATAAAAGTTAAGATCTTTATTTATCAATTGTCCTTCCATATCTGTCTAACTTTTTCTTCTTGCAAAGAACTTTCTGTGCTGTGACACACTTGAGCTACAGGTCTTTCCTGTAGTGCTGAGCATGTGTGTCTAAGATATGATCATGGAACTCTTCTAGAATAAGAGCAATAAGATAAAAGAGTACTTCAAAATTTGTTGAATCAGACTAGAATAAGCAGGAAATTCTTAATGTGTCTTATTCATAAAGCTGAATTAATTATATATGTGAACCTTAAACAGGCAATTGTAAAGCATCTCAAAGATTTATTGTGGGAAATCAGAACATCTGGAGGAAACAAATAAAAGGAGGTTTGTCCCTGTGTTGTCCCTGTCTTCCACTCCCACCCCCCCCAAAACAAGACCGCACAGTTTAACAGAGGTATAACTTTGCCATGGGACATGGTATGAAAAGTTACAGCTGTTCAGAAAGGATTGGAAGAAACTCATTGGGGCAGGCTTGGAAGCAAATTTAAGGCTAAAAATTACAAAGACCATTCCTCAAGCTGAAAATCTGTAAGTTACAGATTTTTAGAGGCTGGGACAATATTTGAGGGAAGTATTACTTCATGCTTGCCCTTTTCTTGTGCTTTTCCTTGTGCAGCTGCTGTTCGTCACTGTTAGAGGTGGATATACTGGGCTAGAAAAATGATACAGATCTCCCTGTGTTCCTAGTCCAGTGTGTCATTCATCTGTCTCCTCATGTCGTGTTCAAACCTCTCCTCTCAGCAAATTCACCTTGGCTGGGCTATGAAACACATAGGTTTGAGCCCTTCTGCAGTGGAGGGCTGTAGTGTAAGACCTGTAGCAGCTTGGATTAATTCAAAGTAGGAGTAGGCACACTCTGCACCAGGAAGCTGTAACCTTTCTGACAGTGGTTTAGGCAGGTTTGAAATCTTGTACGTAAAAGCCTACCTGTGGAAATAAAAGTCTAATTGAGGACTGTATACTGACTGAGCTTGGTTTAAGTAACTCATACGTGTTGTTTCATGTTAGTTAGCTGGTATATGTATTCCTCACTGTTACAGTTTATTGAAGAGTGAGTTCTGTAACACTGCTGACATGTGTGGTCATTAATGAATGTGGGATCAAGTATAAAATAACGTTGTTCACTATAGCAGCTGGGACTAGCTGAACAGAGGAGTAGACCATTTTGGTAGCTACATGGATCAGTTCTGATCTTTCACCCCCCACCCCATGGGGTGAATACATTTCTGAATGACTGTAGATAGCTGTACAGTCAGGATCATGAACATAGGAATGAAAGTAGGCAGAAGAGGTTGACTAAGCATCTTTTGCTAGCTGATCTGTCAAGGATTTGGGGTTAATTTTAATGGCGTTTGATAGCAGACTTCAGATGATATGACCTTGTTCGTAGATCACTGATTCATCATATGTGTGACATTGCCATGCCGAATTGTGTTCCTCAGTTGTGTGAAGGTTCTTGTCAAGTATTTTCGTTTTTGACTATAAATCCAATCTACAGAGTATTTTCAAAGGGAATAATTATGGCAGTCTGCCTTCTGTCAATAGGTATGAAACTAGAATAGTTGTTCCATTTTGAAGACGTGAATACCTGTATTTTTATCTTCCCTCCTCCCCTCCACTGCCAGTGGTGTGTATTCTTTGGGTACTTTGAATCTGGGAGCTTTTTTTCCTTCTACCTCATCATGGAGAGGACACAGAATGCCCTTCGTAAAAGGAGGGTATTGACTTGTGACAGGGGCTGCTGTGCCTGCATCAAAAAAGGACCCCCAGTCACTGTAAGGGAGGGAGGTGCTGGCTTGTTATCAGGCTGCAGATCAGTAACTATCATTTCTGTGCACTTCTAGAACTGTTACTGTGGAATCTTGTAGAAACCTATCTGAAAGTGAACTCTACCACTTTGCTCATCAGCAGCAGGAAAACAGCTTGATTATTTGATTCTTAGATTTCAGATTTCTTCATGAAGGAGACAGGTTGGCCCTAGCATCCAAGCTATAGTTTCATTATCTCAGATGAATTGAATTGAAATGAAATATCATTGCTAGCTTGGCATTTCAAACACAACTTTCATCTCTTTTTAGACAACTGTGTCGCAATAACCTGGTTTTTATTCGCTTGTGTTTAGCATTAGATTCACTTCAGTTTATGTCCGTATTACAAAATAACAAATGGTGGGATATTTCTTCCACTATTAACATTCTACTGGAACAGAACATGTTCTTTCTTGTGTAACTAAACTTAATCAATTTTTCTACATGTTTAGTTACTAATTAATGGACTGCTTCATTCAAAGGCACTTTTTCATTTTGCTCTATATAGAAAGTTGTCATGGTTTTAGGGGAGATTTTTTGAGATCACAGGAAGTGAAGGTACTGAAAACGTGTATATCGCTTCAGTTTTTGTAAAGAAGTTCTTGTTCTTATAACTCAAAATTTCCTGCCCTGTGTCCATCTGTCCTTCCTCAAGTAGGAAGGTTCTGTAGTTCTATGCAACTTTTGTGGGGCTGCAAGTTTACATTTTTAAAAAAACTCTTTGACCAGATTCTGCTTATTCCTTAAGTTTTGGTAAAATGCTAGGATCAGCAACCTGTGATAGATACCTCAGATAACAACTTCTTTTCACAATTGTTGCAAGAGTTTCAAGTTACTGACTTAAAATACAGCTTTATGGTAGGGAGAACATTTTCCTAGCTTCCTGAGGAAGCAGTCTACATGTTGTCTCTCTTGATTTTGGCCTGCAGTAAGCTTTCAGCCTGTTGTCCAATTTTGAGCAAAGAGTCTAAAATGTGTAAGTTCCTATAATAGGGATGGACAGTGTATGGCTACAAGAGTAATCACAGCCTGTTTTTTGTCTCAGGCTGAACTAGGCAATCACCAGCATAGGAAGGGAATGTAAGGGAGGTGAATAATGTAGTGGGGTGTAGTACTAGAAAATAAAAAGAACTGAGGATTTTGTAACTAGATACAGAAATCGTGGTGTATTGATGTCATCTGTGAGATGCCACACTGTTGAAAGCCAGAATTTAATCTGTTTTGCTAATTGAACTACTTATTTTTGAGATTTTGAATAAAATAATTAAGATTGTTCTGTGTGCCACTTGGTGTACGTTGCTGCACAGCTAGTTCTGACTTGAGGCTATTTTGTTTTTCACTATTCTTGAAGTTCTTTTATTTCCTCTATTATCTATTTCGTCATTGATTGTCAGCAAAAAGAATACAGTTTTTTCCAATCTGCATAATCTGATGTGTTCCCTGCTCTATAGTACTACCCTTCTGTGCTAAGCAGGCAGTTATTTGTTGTCCAGAGATGCCTTTTTTTTTTCTTTTTTTTCTTCCCTTCCACCCCCACCCCCCCGTGGCCTTTTTGTTAAGCCTTTCACTCCAGCAGTGCAGGCTATATGTGCACTTTATCTGTCAGAAACCTGAAACCACGTTCTACAGCTGTGTTAGCAGCATTAAGCACAGTCAAACTTTACCTGAACAGTGTTACATGTCCATTTCCACCTGCAGTTGAAGAGCTGTGTTCTGTTTAAAATGCTGAAGGTTGTATTTAACCATGCTGTTTATGCCTCTGGTAAATTACACAATGCTGTTCATCACAAGCTATAGCTATTTGGCTTTTCAGTAATATGGGAAGGACTTCAAGGTGGTTTGTTTGTTTTAGATATTGATGTGGTTTATAGTGATTTGTTCAGGCTTTCATTCCTTCCAGATCCAGAAAGTGATTTACCTCTCCCAAAACCCCAACAGGACAATTTGATATGTTTGAGACATTTTAAATATGTACTTTCTTGGCTTACTAATATGATACACACATAATTTTTATACAGGTATTTTTGAAATGCTGTGAAAATCAAGGATTTATTTGTATGTTCAGCATACAGTTCTTATTTGAATGCTTGCATGGAGTAATATCTTGGTTGCATGACTAGTTCCAGAAGGTGCATGTACTTTATGTATTAAGTAAGGTATTGCTAAATGGAAATATTTAGCCCAAACAGAGTGTGCAGATAGGTCGTATTTGTCCTGTATTTTGCAACAGCAACAAATAGCGAGTGTTTTTAATACTACTACTACAACTGCTACTACTAGCAATAAATAATAGCTTACCTCATTCCACTGGCAAACTAGTTTACTGCTTGTCTTTCTTTTGAAATAGTTTTTTGCCCATGATTTTATAACTATCTGCTTGTATTCCAGAATTTTATTTTTAGGAGGAAGAATAAACCTTATCATTAAAATAGAAGCAGCAGCAGCTCTGCAGTTATTAAATATGATTTTGAATAATTAAGAAAAAAAATCTACAATGGCTTTACAATTTTGGAGTTGTTTTACCTTTCTGGCAAAATATCTTTCTTTTTTACTACTTGACTTTCACCAAAAATTTTGTTTTCTCCACTCATTATCATTGACGTTTTATGAGAGTGGTAGCATTTGTGGTGACAAGCTCTTATGATTTGATCATAAGTGTTGTGATATTTCATTATTTTTACCCTTAAAATTCACGGTTCCTGGAGCTGGATAATTACATGAGAATCTCATCTTTTACAAACTTTTTGTACGTTTAGTTGTTCTAATGCATTCAAAATACAAAGGGTCAAAAATCCCATCCTTTTTATTAATTTGAAATCTCTGACTGAAAGCAGATTTAAAAAAAAATCTTTGGAGGACCTGGAGTATATTTCAGTTTTTGTGGTTGTAATTGTATCGCATTTAAGAGTAGACTCAGTAGCAAGGCTGTTTGTTAATCATGTTCATTTTGGTGGTGTGTAGGGACAAATTAGAGCAGGATCCACAGAATTTACTGTCTAGTTAGATGAGGCAGATATAATTGGAGAAAGGTCATAAGAAAGTGAACACTTTAAGGATCTTAACTGCTAGTAATGCCATAACTGTAGATTTTTGGGATGGTGACTAAAAGAAAAAGGAGGGGAAGATGACTCAGGAAGGTGTGCTAAATGGAAAAAGATACGAAGGCCAGTAGAAAAGCAGAGCAGGTATGGAATTGCGCTATGATGAAGAGATTGGGGAGAAGATGATAAGAAGTCACTAACCTCGGTTAGGCAGGAAAAAAGTGTTGTCGGAATGTGTCTTCAGCTGTTTTTTTCATATCTTCTTTCTCTACTGGGTCTGGCTGGTTTTCTCTTCCATTTTTCTTGACAGTTAATAGAGGCAGGGAATTTAAGATGCATCAGTGTTTGCATATTATGTGTGGGTTTGGATGATGTTAGTCTCCCTTGACTGCCTGTGCTCAGAGGGATTGGCTGGGTGGCGAGTGGTGTTTTAACATTGCGTATCTTCTTATTGTCACTGCCTTCTTCAAATCATTATTTGTATGAGTGACAAACTAGCTCCACCTTTGCCTTCTAACTGGCATTTCAGTTCTGTTGCTTTTTTTGATCTAACCATGTTCATTCTACTTCTGTTTACTCCCTGTGGCACTCTTCCTCTAACTGCAGTTCAGTGCTACCATGCTTGATATTCCTTGGCCAGCTGACAGCTCACTTATCTAATGCACGTGGAGCCTAACAGTTTCATAGACAGGTACTACTTCTTGTCCTGGGCTTCTGGTCAGTAGGGTTTTTTCCCAACCTATATAATGAACTTTACCCTGCATGTAGATGAACAGAAGTAATGGCTTCACAGAGGGGTATGAACTCTTCCTATTTAAATTGCTAACGTACAAGTCTGACTAATGTTAACATGTTTAGCCATATACTTGTTGGCTGTTCTAGCAGAAATGTTAGTCAAGCATTCTTAGATCACGGATGGAGTTTTAGTTTGTGAATAAACGAAATACCAGCAGTTCTACCAGCAAATCTGAGTTCTTTGTCCTCAGACTTGCTGTCAATATTTTTCTGAAAATACACAAGCAATCCTTAGTTGCCAAAATTACAGTTTTGGACAAATGTATGTTGTTCAGAAACATTTTACTTTAAAGTTAAAAAGTATTTTTCCATTTGTATTGTGTATGTTCAGTTATATAGCCCAATAGTTCATTCTTTATCTACTTTAACTTTTCCAGTAATTCATTGAAAGAACAAACTCTGATAGCAGACTCAGTTGAAGGCAGGCATTTTAGCCAAAAATTCTGCTACTGTTAATATTTGAGCAGTTTGTAATGCACATAAATATTTGATTTATCACACATGTTTTACAAAAACTTAGAACTGAATCAATCTGTGTTCCCTGAACTGTAGAATGTCAAATGATGAGAGCACTTTTATCAATCAGCATGGTTAGAATTTCAACACAGGAACTTTCTGCATTATGTATTAAGTGATCTTGTTTGTCTCGATTAATTTTCTACTGCATATTTACATGGTTACTAGAAAACAGAGGGAGAGGAAGAGAGAGAGATACATGTAATCATTTTTGTAATTTTTTTCAGGTATTTTTAGCAGCAATGATGTAGCAGTATCATTTCCAAATGCAGTATCTGGCTCAGGATCTAGCACTCCCGTTTCCAGTTCTCATTTACCTCAGCAGGCTTCAGGCCACTTGCAGCAAGTGGGAGCTCTATCACCTTCAACTGCGCCTTCTATAACTACTGTTGTTGCTGCAACTCAGGTAAACTATCACAAGAGTTTAAGATAGCAAACCATGTTACTGACGTGCTTATTTTCAATGTTAAAAGAAACAGTAATTTGTTTGGAAAATAGGTTAATAAACATTGTGTTTGTTGTGAAAACATTACAGTGGCTAGAAGTTCCCCATAATATTACATAGTCCCATCTTTGTAGAGCCCATAGATTTTTAAAAATGGTCTGTGCAAATGTGTAGTAATCATGACTATATTATGACTAGTAGCATAAATGCTGGTTACAATTCATCAGTGCTCTAACCAACTCTGTTATCAGAACAATGTTTTAAGAAAGGATTTAAAAGAGGAAAACACATAAAATTCTGCATGTTTCATGCAAAAATGCTGGTATCAGTTAAAGAACAGAGGGGTTTATTTGGGAGATTTGACAAATGGACAACTAAGGCTAGCCCTGGTAAAGAGGTGGCCAAGGCTGACATCTTGATAGCAAATGAAAGTTGACATATATGCTACAGTTCTGTATTTGAAAGGTCATACAAATGAAGATACATAGTTCATGTTTGATGGTGAAGGGATAAGGGAGGCACTGGAGGAGTGCAGAAGGGTGACACAGTCGATGTAATGAACCAGAAAAAGTATCTTTATGGTAGTGTTTTTGAATGAATTTAAGTTGGGCAAGATTGCATTTATCAAGGCAAGAGAGTACAGTTGTAGAGAGCCACCATGATTAGAGTACAAGTATGAAGGAATACTGGACATGATGTTTTTATACTTTGTGTTTCTTGTATTTTTCATTTTCTGATGGGAATCTGTTTTACAATGAATGTATCAAATGTATCTTTTTTTTGTGTGCATATAAGCCATCAACTTTTAATTTATAGAGTCTACCATGATTTAAGATAGTGGATATGAACCTGAAGAATTAAAATCAAGCTTAATACATACATACTTACGTGTGTGTGTGTATAGTATATGTATAGCAGAAATAGTATGTGCAGGCCAACATAGAATACATTTCAATATCAAATAACACTTTGTTGTTATAGGTGGCAGTTCATATTTTTATGTAATTCTTCTGGACTGGTTTCCTAAAGAAATAAGGCTTGCGTTATGCCAGCGTGACTTCTGTCTTGTAACTTTGGAACCTGTTGGCCAGTTTCACAGAAAATTGGGTGACATCTGTGTTGCACAAATTGATAGAAACTATTTTAAAGAAATGAATTAAAAATATGATGCTTTGGCAAAGAGCCAATATAGCTTTTGTGAAGGGAAATCACAACCAATTGGAGTTTGTTTTGTTTGTTTTGTTTTATTTTATTTTATTTTATTTTATTTTATTTTATTCCCAAAGTGTATTACACAACATAACTCATTCAAAACACTTAAATTGAGCAGTCTGGAGATAAGGGGAGAGGTTGTGTCATAGTTTAGTAGCAGATTAAAAGATTTTAAAAAACCCAAACAAGTAGATCCTCAGTTTTCACAGTGGAGAGGTTTACCATCAGAGTCTTGGTAAGATCAGTGTTACGGCCTTTTGTACAGCTTAAGGTATTCATAAATGGTGTAGGAAAAGGAGGAGGAACAGAAGCTACGTTTGCTGATTATGCTAGGTTATGCAATGAGCTATTATGAAGATCAGCTGTCACAAACTGCTGAAAGACCTCACCAGCCTATGTTGACAAGGTGGTAAGAGGGCAAATGAAATTCATGTTAAAGGGAAAAGGCAGTTTCTATTCAAAACAGATACAGTAGATATCAAAAGAGGTACAAGAAGAGCCATGGTAGTGAACAATGGCAAGGAACAGCAGCTTCGTAAGGACTGAGTAAATAGTAGGACTTCTGGCCTGAAAAAGAGACACTGAGATGGGATAAGAGAAAGGTCTGTAAAATCACGAATGACATGGAAAAGTTAAATAAGCAAGAATTGTACACCATCGCTTCTATTTGTTAAACTCTGTCAGAGGATAAACGTATTCAAAAAGCAATGGGACAGAGCCCATATTTAGCAGACAGGAACAGAAATACCATAGCCTTTCTTTCCTCATGTTGTCACAAAAAGGTGAAGTACACCCTAGGAGGTGCACTTTCTCTTAGTGTTTAGCTGAACTAGAGAGCCCCCCATAGGTTAAGTGCTTAAAATTCTTGTCCTTCCTTTGCCTCTGTTTTTTGGGAGAGGTGTTGGGGGTGTGGTTGTGTTTTTTGTTTGTTTATGTGGTTTTTGGTTTGGTGTCCTGTCTGTCGTCGTCCCCCACTGCCCCACCCCCCACCCCCGGATTCGTGTATCTTACCTCAGCACCTAACTTGTTTTCAAGTGGTCATAGATTTACTTGTCAGGATCTTATTCACAGGTACTACCATTTAAAGAGTCTTTCAGTTCTGAACTATAAAGGGAGGTTCAAATGGTGAGAAGTTTTGGTTGACAGCCTTAAAAGGGAACTCCTGCATTTGCACAGAGAATTAACGAAGTCCTACACTGCTTCAGTGGTTCTAGGACTACACTTTGGTAACTAGTGTCTGCCAGTTGGAAATTGGTAAAGGCATAGGCTTTGTTTTTTCTTATATCAATGGTGTCAATGCATAAATTTGAACTTGGTCTTTCCATCATCTGAACCATATACAGGCATTGATATTTCAACCAAACATCATGCCTCAGGTAAGCTTTGTAGCATGACATGTCTCCAAGTTATGCTCTACAACCAAGGCACCTACATTTATTGTCCCAGTCTTTTTTCCCTTCTGTATTCCCTGTCTTCACCATTTGCAGTTAGACTGGCACTTTTCTTTTTTGTCTGGTATCCAGTAACATCCAACAGGTAGGCAATGGAAGTTTCCAGCTGAGGCTAAATTGCTTTAACTGTCACCTTTATGGTTTTTTTTACCTTGCTGATTTATCAGTTTTGAGAGAAACTTCCTACAAAGAAGCTGTAGTGGCAAGAGGGGAACAGTCAGTTGGCTTTAAGGTCCATGGACACAGTTCTTCCTCATTCATGGGAGAAATCAGTTTACAGAGTACTTTCTAGCATGGAGGAGAAAGAAGATGGATGTCTGTTGTGAGTTTTAAAATATTAAGTGCTTTCATGTCCTGGTTGAGGTTTAGGATTGGTGCTACTTCTGTCATTGTACCAGGCAGATTAGATGCTTTTTCCCAACTTTCAAGTCTTGAAAATACCAAGCAGGTCTCCCCGGTGGAAGTGTCTTTGATTCACACTAAATCATGACAACCACCTATAACTTGCCTTTGTTTTTCCTGCACTCTGGGAGTCTTTTTCAGTTTCAGTTCATGAGCTCCTTACTAGTGTTTGAAGAGACTCAGTCAGAGAGCCTATTTTACCACGCAGTTGTTCTCCAAGTCAAGAGAACCATTTTTTTTCATGCGGTTATCATAAATGACTGATTATACTTCAAGGGTTAGGGTTTTTACCTACTTAGTTCTGCAAAGTTTCATCAGAGTGCTGCGTCTGCTTACTGGACTCTTGTGGATGTATTCTCAGTGTTTACCCACCTCTTGACCATGAAAGTCTTCAAATAACGGTGTGCTAATGTATTTTTTGTGTAGTGTTCTCATTAAAAGAAAATCAACCAAGATCCTAGGTGTACATACAATGGTTATAAGTTAAGGTAAGCTTGTGCCTCTATAGCAGATAAAAAGTATTTAAACTATTAGTTAAGAGAGCAAGTATGCCCAAACCTTGGTTGCTCAGCTGTTTGGTCAGGATGGCAGACGTGCAATTGGAATAGTGCTAAAAATTGGAATGGCCTCAAAGATGTGCTGCTAAGGTGCACTCCTCTAAGATTTCAGCTGTTAAGTTTTCTTAGATCTCTATTGGGCATTTGTAATTATGATTTTGGGGACATAATAAATTTGTCAATTTTTGATAGATTTTTTGCATCCTTTTTTTTAAGGTAAGGGTGTTAAGAAATTCTAAAGAGAAGGTCTTGGAAAAAAATATATTTCCATAGAATTAGTCTCAGAATTGGCTGAACTATTTTGATTAGGAGGTTATGGTAGACATCTAATACAGAAAATTTTGTTCATAGTATTAAGAAAACTTGCAAGCAATTGAAAGCAACTGTCCTAAAGTGAGAAAATTAGGTAATAATATACTGTGCCTTTTGTTATTTTTTAGTAACTGCTATGCCCATATAAAACTTTAGTGATTAAAACCCTCAAGTGCTGCTTTTCCCTTCAACAACTAAACAACACTGATTTTAAAGCTTAAAAAAAAAAAAACAACTTGAAAATCCTGGATTTTGATTCTTTCATTCTGTTTTCTAGTATGATAGTTCCCATACTGTGGTTTTTGTTTGTTTGTTTTTAAGACAAAAACACAGTATGGGCCTTCTTCCAATCACCTTTTCTTTTGTGTCTCATTTTCTTCTCCCTCATGCCACTCATAGTTTTTATTCCAATCTAATAAATCCAGAAGAGATTATTAGCTTGTGTTCCATGCTGTGCCATAACTGAATTTAAATGCTGGTGTTCCTCACCAGGTGGGAATCAGTGGTCTAGTAAAAATGCCACTTGCTGGAAATGCAGATTTTTCCCCCCCCCCGCCNCATCCTATCCTCTTTTTTATATGTCTTGGGCATAGCCTCAGATAGGTTACACTGCTTAATTCAGTGAGGCTTTATTAGCATAACAATGCATTTAACAATTGCAAGAATATAGGAAAAAAGGGATACAGGAAAGAAGGTACAGCTCACACAAATATTTGCTCCTGGTTTTCTGTGAATTGATTCTCTTGATGTGCTTGTCGATACTGCCTGTTTTGCATGTAACAGCAAATTACTATATCCCAAACTATTGTCTTTTCTCTCAGAAGCATGCCTTTAACCTTTGCATGAATATCAATTCGTGCTCTGTTGTTGAGAAAAATCACTTTCTTGCATTTGGATTTTGAATAGTGTCTTAATTTTTCCCTGTTAAGCCAAGTCACAAGTTACACAACTCCGAGGTCCTATGCTCAGTTTTTATCTCAAAGATTTTCTTGTGTTTCATAATTGTAGCAGAAATGTTTGTCAGCCTGTTGTGTTGTTCTGTAACAGTTTGCTGTATTGCTCTTTCTGATAAGTTATTCTTAGTGATTAATATATGTTAAAAAAAAAAAAAGCGGTGACCTGGGTGCCTCAGTATCTTTTGGCATTGTAAAGCAGGATTTGTTTTCTGCTAGTCAGGAAATGGTGGTTGTTAGATGCAAAAAAAAATTTTTTTTTTTAAATTTTGGCTTAGTTGGCTTAGTATTTTATAATGAAATGTTTGCTACTTTGGTTGAAATTGAGATTGAGCTGTCTATTCTTTTTGATGACTTAAATGAGTGAAATTACCCTACTAGTGCTCTGTGGCCGTTTGTTTCTGGCGTCTCTACGTTCAGAATACAGGATCAGACTGCAGAAATGGAAGTAAAGGTTTTTGACTGGGTTTTCGTCCAGTCATTGATTATTAAAGCCATCTCTCAGACTGTATTCCTTTTAAGAAAAAAATGCATTTAAGTATCTTGCCATCTCATTTCAATAGTATTTTTAGTGGGAGTGGAAATGGCATTATGGAAAAGACATACAGCCTTTTATTTTAAACATTCGTGGCTAATGAACTCCTTGGTGCTGGTATTGTATGATTCAGTAATGTATGATCTTTACATTATAGTAATCTCAGATTATTCAGAAATTTTCAGGATTTATTCTTATTCTGGAAATTTAATATGATCAGATTGTGACTTTTTAGATGATTTTTTTTTTTTTTTCCTTCTCCCATGTGATGGTATCTGTGCTCTTAGTGACTGTAATAAGCACATCTGTGAGGCAATTTCAGGCAATATTGCACGTACTTGTCACTAACCTGTTTTACAGATACAATCCAAAAGATTATTTTCTCTTTCTTAGGACAGAGAGAAAAATATTTTTTGCTAGTGGACTCTTCTTTCTTTTTCAAGCTGTTTTTCTTCCTCTGCAGCTTGTGTTTTATTTTCTTCCTAAGTTCCCATCTCTTACCTTATGCGCTGTGCTTCCTTTGCCACAGAAGCAGCTAATAAAGAGAAGGAAAAGGACAAGAAGTAGCTGTAACAGCAGTCCTTATGGCTTGCACAGAGATAGGGAAACTGAATAGTTGCTGTTCGTTACTCTTCTTAGTCCAGGATTTATTTGTGATGGCATGATAGGTCCACTTCAACATAGTGTAATGAACTACTGCCTCCATGGTGGAGATGTGATAAGTGGGAAGGTAGGTGCTGCTACTCAGTTGCAAGACTAAGTGAAATAAGTTTGCTTTAATCACTTCCATTATCCCTTCTAAAGTTCGTTTGGCTTTACTCCCCTTAGGAGCAGTAGAAAAACAGCAGGGTTTTCTTTAACATTCATATAGTGGTGGTTATCCTCCTTTGTCTGATCCAGCTTTTAGAGGGAGATAAGGCTTATTTTTTTTTTTTTTTCCCAATAGATTTGGAGTTATTTTTTACCAATAGAGGAATGTGAAAGCTCAGGAATCCTGAGATCTTTTCAGATTCTGAATGTGGGGCTCCTGATGTTTCAGATGCTTCTGTCCTGTCGTTTTTATTTTCTTACTTTCTGAATTAGTCTAGTCCCTAATTTTGGATCTCTGTAGTCCCCTGCTCTTTCTCCGTATCACTAGTTTACACTATTTTTGGCTTCTTGTTTTAGTGTTTTTTTTCTTGTCATGGTTTAAGTCTGCTCATCATTTTGCATGCTATCAAGGGAACTTTCTTGTCCTTTTTCTTTTCTATTCTGGCACCCACAGGAAAATAAGTGAAAACACAGGAAAAAGGAACTCTATTCTTAGTTCTTGTCCCTATCAACAGAGAAGTTAGGAGCAGTTTTGGGAGCAATCTTATTTATACCTTCCAAAACAGGGGTGGAAATATGAGAGAATTTAAGAGTACATCTTCAACAAGGAGTCTTTGCTGAAAATTCAAGTTGAGAGGTTTTTTGGCAAGTCTTCAGAAGGGGGATTTGGGCATTTTCATAGGACAGTGAAATGCACATAACCAATTGATATTGCTGCCGAGTTTGCAGTTGTAGCCTCAAATTATGGATGTCATATTCTCAAATTCAGTATGGCCAAGGAAGATACTCCTCTGTCCGCTTCTGTTTCCCAGTCTTGCTCAGAGAAACATATCTGTTTCCTGCTTTTTTTTTAAATTAAATAGTCAGCTCAAAGTAAATGTGAGGAAGGGAGGAAAGTTTCAAGCTAAGCATCTGAAGTTTGCTAGAGCTGGGCAGGCAAAAGTATAAGTCAATTTAAGGGAAGTTTCTGGGCCATCCTCTCTGTGGGTACTCTAGAAAATGGCAGGTCTATTAGCTGTCAGCATTTAATGAACTTTTCTTTGGGGAGTAGAATGAACACACAAAAAAAGACAAATTGCCCTCAGTTCTAGGACATTGGGATGTGACAGATGTGCCAATCTCAGACTTCAAGTAACCTGCACTAGGTGGTTGGCTGCTTAAGTGAGCTTCCTGCTTCGCTCTCAAAGGTACACATCGCAACCATGTGTAATCACTGAAGTTAAGAATTTAGTATAATAGTCTCGCAGACACCTTTGGATCAGAACATTTTAAGACTTAAAACTAGAGACTTTGAAATGTTCTCAACAAACTTATTTAAGCAATAATCCTTTCTTGCATTGCAAAGGAACTTACCCTAATTATGGTAAATTGCATAAGACACGTAATCAGAGATGATTTCCATAGCTTAGGAAGACCGTTACGCTCTTTTTACATTTTTTTCAGGCCACTTCCTGAAGTCTGTTTCTTAATACAGAAATAGCTGAGATGTTGAATGCCAGAATAGCTCTTACAAAGTCCAGAGTGCAGATAGTATAGATTTCTACTGCTTGTCTGCAAAGCTAGTAATGGGTGGGTGCCTTGTGGTGAAACCTCTCACCCCTTAGAAATCAGTCATTTATGTAAAGCATAGACAGCGCTTACAACAATATGTTAATGTATTGCTAAATTTCTCCAAAATATGCTTCTTCTGGCGATCATGACATCAGGTCATACCAGTCTTTTCCTTTCGCTGATACTAATTCATTTGATGTAATCTAGAGTAAGTGATCTTTCCTGCAGATAAACAGTATGTTTTGTAAGTTCTATTAGTTCATTTTTTTAAGCTCAATTTATATATTGCCATACAGTGTGTGGTGTGGTGGTTTGTGGGTTATGTGGTGGGTGGTGGTTTTTTGTTTTGTTTTGTGGGGTTTTTTTTGTTTGTTTTGTTTTTTTCTTTTGTTGTTTTTTTTTTTTTTTAAGATCCAACATAAAAGTAGCAGGTTTTACAAATTTGTGGTCAGTTTGGTTGTATTTTCTGCATTTGTCTTTCTAAAGATGATTCGTATTACCTTTAATATGAGTGGTAATTAAAAAGAGAATAATAAAACATCTGGAGATCATGATATTGCATGGGTTAAGCAGCATGCTTCCAGAAAAAGGAAATCATATCCTTACTGCGGTACTAGAATTCTCTAATCAATAGAAATGGTGGATACATGAAAACCAATTAACATATTTTATGTGACTATCAAAACACCTCTTGATGATAAGATCTCTCAAAAGAGGTTCCTACCCACTGGGTCAAAGGTAAAATATCAACATGGATCACAGGCTGTTTGGATGCTGAAATTACTCTGTTCTTCTTATCTCATAACTTAAGAAGAAGATATAAAAGAAAAAGCCAGCACATCCAGAACAAAAAGAAATCATTCTTAATAGAATATGTTGCTCATCCTTGGGACTCATTGCCACAGGAAATTGCCGGCGCTGGTAGATTTAGAAAGTGCTAAATGCATCCCTCAGTATGTTGTAGACAGAGAGGGGTTTGGTATTGTGGTGTAAGATGTCAATGCAAAATAGTGACTTTCCTTTCAAAACCACTAAACCATATTTGTGTCACAGCCACTTAAATTTAAGAGTCTTGCAAAATTAAAAATGTAAAAGAACCATGCTAGTACAGGTTTTTCCATCTACATTTTCTTGTTTGTCACTTAAAAGCTGTTTTAATTCGTTGTTACTTCTAGGCAAAACGGGTAAAAATCTGATTTTCTTCTCATTCAATCTAACTGAGGATTTTTGGGGTGGGGGTGGAGGAGAGTAGCAAGGGGGAAGAATTTACAGCCAGAGGGAAAATTCCTTCTAACATGTGACTCAACTAGAAGAACAAAGGAATCATAGTTGCAAGTAATCTAGTATTTAGCCCAATTAAAATCTTTACTTTTTGTATTTTCCTCTTGCTTCAGTAAGATTGTCTTCATGTAGACTTATGCAATATACAGGTAGTCTGAAAGGCAGTTGCATGATTTTGCGCAGCGCTGCGTGCTGAGACAACTGCATCAATGTTTCGGTCTAGCAATAAATGTTTTCTGCCTTCAAGCTGAAGCTTATTTAGCTTGGCTTATCTGGTGCTGCTGTAGCAACCATCAGTCTCCAGGCAACTGAGGCACATTGACCTCTTCGTTGAACTGAGTGTAGCACTACTTCAATTTAGCTGCCTGAGACAATAGTAATGGTGTTGAATGTGAAAAATGTGAAATTTTCTAGTCTGTATGCAATGGAAAGAATAAATAAAAAATATTTAGATGAAACCAGATGTTTAGCTTTGACTTGAAAAAGATTTCAAGTTTACATGGTATATTCTTTGTTACAAGCTGCAAAGTTCATTGCTGAGGCAGTGTCCTTATAGGCCTTGTATAAAATATTGAGAATCTTGCAAGCATTTTTACACAGCAGTAATTCTGCTACTGTAAGTGTTTGTTTCATCACTTAAATAGCAAAGACTATTGAGGTTTGTTTAGAAGATTTGTGAATAAGTGGCTGATTCTTTATTATTACTATTTTTGAAATTAGAGATGATCTTGAAAGTAGTTGCTTTTCTCTCGGATCCATTATTTGCCATATTTTGAGTGTCTGGCTTTCTTTGGAATACTCACGTGAAGAAAATAGATTCTTATATGGGTATACTGGGTTTGTTTCCTAATCAAGTCATTCTTTCTGCTAGTCAATATGAGAGTGAAATTGTGATTCTCAATATATAGGTTAATGATCTTAAGGAAAACAGATTCTTGGGTAAGATATTGCTTCCTTTGTCTATGTAGAGCACATACAGGTTAAGTGCTATGAAGGCAGAGGTAGATGGAAAGGATGGAGGAACAAACTTGAGGTAAAAGGGATTTGTGTCAAAATGATAGCTCTGTTTTCAGTTAGGTTTGTGGGGGAGGTGGAGGAATCCCAGGATCTTATCTCTGTAAAGCCTCCTTTTTTTAAAAAAAAAAAAAAAAAGGCAAAACCAACCAAACAAAAAAGACCTTAATGAGGTAGCATTCTAGTAAGTTTTTGTACAAGTCTCTTTTTTGTGTCTAGTTTATAAATAAATAGATTTTAATTGGTTAAAATTTTATATAATATCCAGCTTAGCTAACACGGAAGAGATGAGTAAACTGGTAGTACAGTTGAGGTTATAGCTTTTTCACATTATTGGAAGATAGGCCTTCTACCCATGTGGTTTTTAATGACTTGATGTGCCCTTGTTGTACACTGGGCAGAGGTATAAATTAGTTTCTGTAGGTGTGCCATTAATTTTTCATTTTGCCTTTCAAATCCCACTGTGTTTCCCAGTTGCATTCATTCATGCCCTTCTTGGAAAATATTTGAGTGCAGCTGTTTGAAGGTTAGATGGTTTCATTTAATTGAAGGATTTATTTGTACATTTAATCAAAACAATTGATTCTCAAAGACAGTATTTGATTATTTGCTTGTTCATAAGCAAGAGTCTTCATTACAGCTAGAAGTTCAAAGTATTTATTTTTGCTAGTAACATAAAAATTACTAATGATGTGAATAATGTATCCATAGGATGATTTTACGTCACGTATGCAGCTTTCCTGACAGATTTTAATTATAATAATTTGTACATTTGTAATTAATGCTCTTTTTGATTGAAAAGTTGCTTTTTTCTTCTAAGATATCACAAACCCTTTTTCTGATTTCATTTTAACTTTTCCAGCCTCCTAATTAAGCTTTTCAGTTAATTCTTTTATTTCAGCCAGTTAGTGAAAACATTTATTGTAAAATTTCACCTTGATTATCTGTTTTAAAAAAACCCCAAACTTTAAGGACTTCAAAGTGCTTGGATGGTAATGGTGGCAATATGGGATGGGTTATCTTTTCCATCCCAGTATTGCTTTTGTAGAATGAATGAGTAAAAGACTACAGTGGATGTTTGGGGTTGATTCACATTGGTGATGTATGTATGATAGCAGGTGAGGTGAGGTTAGCTGTAAAAAATACACTTTGCGCTTTCAGTCATCAATAGTGCTGTAGGCTGTTTTAGTCAAGAAGTCGATATAGTTTGCTTGAAAATTAATTATGTTCAACTTGTAACTATGAAAGCCAAAATACAAATTAAAAAGGTGTAAATGAAAGTATTGGTTTAGCTAAAATATATAAATAGTGTTTATCATGCTGCATGTTAATATTATTTTGTGTTGTACTAGTTGTTTTGAAAAGTCTTATGATAGTTTTCAGAAGAAATGTGGAAACAGTATTTTATTAAGGATTTTCTGTGTTGTCCTCAATTCCTTCTGTATTTCTTGGCATATATGAAAATAAACAGGAATTTGGATATTTTTTTCATTGGAAACAAGGTCTAGATAAGATTTCTAAGCAAATTCTGTATTTGTGGTGAAAATATTTGAGAGTTGTGTTGCAGCAAGTGATGCATGAAAAGCTGTTGATGTGGCAGAACTTCCTCTTGGGCTTCCTAGAAATTTGGCTGTATTGCTGCAGTTAACTGCAGTCTGACCACCCTTCTGTGTGTGTGTATTGCCATCCCAGATGAACAGCTAACAGAATTCAGATAAGGCAAGTGATGATGTATAGCAGTGGTTCCCCCACATCCCCTAAATGAAGTTAAAGATTGTACCAGAAGTACTGAAAGAATAAAAGGAAGCAATAGCACATTCTTCCCATTGCATTGAATACCCAAGAAAAGCCAACTGTTATATGCTCCCCGTAGTGTAACTGGCCTTAAAAATTCTCGGGATAAAAATCACTTTGCTTCACTTGTCCAAGTTAAGCTAGGAAACATAAGGCCAGGTTGCTTTTGCTGTTATCTCTTGATAGGCAGCTCTTTTCACTTCTAAAGAAAAGCCATTAATTTTTATAGATGTATATTATCAATTTTTGATTATCATTATGTACCTAGCATTAATTGTTTGTATATCTAAGCTCATTTAATTGCAATGCAGGTTTTAATTTTGATGTTTTTTTCAATAGTACATTGTTCAGATAAATGTTGTTTGCCATTGACCAAAATACATCAGTTTAAGATGACTTCTAGATGAAGTGAGCTGATGTTAATATTTGGTCTAGTGCTTGAATTTCCTTCCATATTTCATGAAGCTAGACAATTGCATGGAGAGCATTAGTAACATCTTCTCAGAAGTGTAGCAGAATAGCTTGCAGAAAATTTCGCTTCAAACTTCATCTGCATCATTTTTTTTTTTATACTGTTTTCAGTAGTAGTTGGCCATAGGAAGTAGTTGTTGGTGATATCTAGTGCTCTTGAGTTCTTTACTTCGTGTTAATAGGAACGAGGGGTAGTTTTGCACTTTCTATCACAGCATCGTGCTGTGAAGAGCCTAGTATGATTGGTAAATGGTATGACCCCAACCACATTAATCTGGTACTCATACTTCAAGGGATATAGACAGTGCAGGAGCAATGATACATTTTTATTTTAAACAAGAAATAAAAATAACCTTTGAAATTATTGTTGACAAATAGATACTGGCTGAAGTAGGTAATTAGGTGATCTGTCACTAATTGTAAAGCATCATCATAATATAACGCAAAGCTACGATATAGCAATGTCTGTTTTTAAAGCAGAGGGGAAAAAGGATGTTGATTGGATATAAACTGATTAAGAAGCCGTCTTGGAATTGGTTGTTCCAGCCATCCTTGTTGTCCTATCATGAAAGGAGGAGAGTTCAGTAATGGTTTAACTACAATTAAATCCCTCCCCTTTCTTTATGGAAACTCAACTGTAGGCATTTCAGCATTAGCCTAAACAATGGTTTTGAATATGTTAAGCCCCTAACAATTAGGGAGCAGTTTGGGGCATTGAATAATGTGGAATGATGCAATTGAACCTGACAGCTTCAACAGTCAGCCTACTCATGGGACTCGAAAGTTGTTCACACTTGGTTTCATCTCTCATCACACGCTGAGTATTAAAACCTTACTGGTGTGGAGCTGAGACAGAAATGAAGCCTGTTATCAGAAAATATTTCATAGCATTAAACTTGAAAGGAACAGGGGAATAGGCATGCTCAAAGGTTCTCAAATTTTTGAGACCTAATCTAATTGTGTACAGCTAAATATTGTCTCATTTTTCTCCCCTTTGTTTTTTTTGCTTAAAGAACATGTAACTTTTGAAATGAAGAAACTGTTTTCCCTGGAAATTTAAGTAAATGACTGGTTATGAATGCAAATAGTTGTCAACTTGGGAAACTTTATAGTCATACTGTTACAGTAAAATACCATTTTGGAGTGATGCAAACAAATCTAAAACTATTTTAAATATTTCAGAGGATATTTATACATATGAATTAAATTTAGTTACCTTGCAAATCTAGTTCTTTAATTAGAAGAATATACTTGCACTTTCTTTCATGCTGTAGAGGAAGTGTTTTTAAGCATCAATCAAATATCAATCATTTATTCTTACTGCACTCGGGCATTCCGTGAATTACAGTGTATCTTCCTTCTGTGCTGCTCTGCTGCTTATGGCTTTACTGATTTATTGAACATGCCATAAATGAAAGCAGTGTATTATATACCTCTAGATGGGCTTAAATCCTTCTGCTAATATCTCTTCAGGAAAATTTGCTGCCTTTTCAAAATAAATACTTAGCAGTCTCTTTATTTTATTAGTTCATACATTTTGATCGTGTATTGTGTTGACTGTTTAAATAGAATCAGTTGAAGTAAAGAACACTACAGCTTTAAAAGTTCTGCACTTTAGAACATGTTTCAGTCTTGTGACCTTAATATGTATTGACAGGATGATTGCGCATTTTTAATAAATGCTTGCTACAGCTTGTTTCGACTGTGAGTGAAACGTGAAGCTCCTATTTCACCTTTAAATAATGTAGCACTCCTCCACCTCCTCTACTTTCCTGTCAGATGAAGTCGTCACATACATAATAAAGCTTCGCAAATCGTTATTCTTGTCATTTTACATTGCCATTTAAAAAAAGTATTTTAAAAGTTTTTTATTTACCTCCATCTTACTTGAAGAATTTTACTAATGTGACTTTTTCCTTTGAGAGTTGCATAGGATACGTGATGGCACTAGAACTTTTGTAGTTCCAACTTGTTGTAGGACACCTTTACTATTATTTTAAAGTATAAACAGGGTGAAGTTTAGGGTGAACCACCACTTGTGAAAAAACTCAAGTTCTTAGATATTGTTTAAATCATGCTAAGTCTTTTGATCTATCAGCCCACTTAGCAAACATTGTTTAATTCCTTTGATGTCTTTTGTTTTGTGATGTGATGGTTACTCAATAGACTTTAGCAACTCCTTTCAAGATACTTAGATACTTTTAGAAAGTTCTTAAAGCTATTTGGCCATGTTTCAGTCAAATAAACATGTATTCTCCTTGCTGGTTATAGCTGCCCTGCCATCATAAATTAATATATAGTTGCTATTGCACAGTTTTAAGCAGCCTTGCAGTGAATTACACAGAGTGAGAGTAAGTATAGCAGCTTCTGTGTAAAATGTGAGCAGTACACTTACTAGAATTAAGAGAAATCTTTTATAGAAATATTCTAAAACTAGACAGAAATAAGACCTGGTGTTTGTAGTTTGAAAAAAAAAAAAAAAAGCACAAACTATATTAGTAGAATTCATAACCTCAACCAATTTATTTAAATAAAGTATATGTAGATTTTTATTTTGCTAGTCTTGTCTCTTAGATATGGAAGCAAATAATGGTTGAATCTTGTAATACTCCATTCTGTAAGGTTTCTTCAGTGAAAGAATTTGACAAAAAGCTACATTGTTTTTGAAGTTTGTTTTGTTTTTGAGAGGAAAACAGTTGAAGGTTGCTAGTGAACAATAATAGTTGAGTTGGAATCACGCTATAGGCGTTTATTAAGGAAAATAGCAGGAGCTGTGCAGTATTGCTGCCTTCATCAGTAAGTGTCATAGTACTAATACATACTGTATTTCTGGAAGCTGTTATACCTGGGTAGGAGGAAGTGCCTGTGTTATTTTTAAGACTCACAACTAATTCAGATTAATTCTACTAAAGACATGCAATCCTTTAAAAAAAAGAAGTAACAGCCAGATTTGAAGTGAAACTGTGGTTCCATGTCTGGCAATCTTGCACATACCTTTAAACTGAAAAGTGAAAAAAACCTGATCATTGTAAGTAATTACTTGTGGCTTTTTCTAACTTTGTGACAGTAGAAGAATGTAAGTATCGGGCACAATTTCTCACCAGTATATAGTAAATAAAGCATCATTGAAAACAGTTGTGTGAATTCATAAAAGTCCATTCATCAAGTTTAATACATTGGCTGAAAGCCAAAACTTAATGGTAGTGTGTGATTCTTTCCAGAGACATAGTTTATACTCTGTAATATTTTGCTGTAATAACCAGTATGTTTCCCCCGTCTCTTGTGTGCAGTTATACATGTCAAAATGTGCCACAAATTGAGTTCCTTACTGTTCACCTTTTTTTGTTTTTCAAAAAAAGTGTCTTTTGTAAAGGTTGTTTACATTTTCTTAAAAGATTCATTTTAAAACCAGTGATCATACAGGTTGTGTATCTTTGATACCCCCCCCCCCCCCCCCCCCGCAATCTTTTCTTTGTTCTAAAATAATTTTTTTATCAGGTAGGAAAATGCCTTTTTAATAAGCAGCCATGCCTTTTTTTCTTTGATTGCCTGTCTCTGCAACTCAGCATTTGACACAAATCTTTTCTTCGAAAGGGAAAGAGCATAAGCAGCCAAGGAAGAAGGTATTTTTATTGCGTTGGATTATGCAAGATTTTGGCCAGCCTCCTTAGCTTCATCTGTTTAAGGGTTCATTTTCGCTTGTTTGGCACAAGTCCCAGCAGAGACCTTCAGAATTGTGGTTAGCAACATGAATGAACACAAACTTTGGGAGCTCTTCAATAAGTAGAGCTGGCCAACTGCCAAAAATACAGTTCCTTATATGGGGTCAGGGCAAAGCTGTGATTCGGCGAGCCCCCTATTGTATAGAAAACATACTTGTAATGGCTGTTTGCGTTCTTTAAAATAAAAACAAAACAAAACAAAAAAACACCAGGCTTCCAAGTCTATCAAAATAGGAAGTAACAAAATAGTGTGCAGGTTTTACTAATGACCGAGTCGAGCAAAGGAAATATGGCTCTGTGTAGTTAAACTATAGAGCTGAAAGTTGGACCTTTTGACCCCCACAGCCGGCTTGTGATGTAAGGAACCCAAGCATTTGTGAGACATCTGTTGTCTACCTGCCCTTATTTTGTAAATGGTTTAATAAGATTAAATAATTAGTAGGATAACCACATGGTCGCCATGCTACTAAGTCCTAGCATTGAGTGCATACTTCAGGATTGCAAGGAAGTCTACCCATCCTGCTACATGGTGGTTGTTTTAAAATGCAATTTAGGTATTTTTAGTATTTGCTGCAGTAATTTTTTTATTAGAACTTTTTTTATTAACAGATCTTGCCAACGACAAGTAAAACACACTTTAAAACCTGATACATTTTCAAAGTACTGCAATTCTATTTCTGTACTCACAAATGGAAAATAATATTTTTTTAAAAACTGAATGTATTTAAAAGAAAAACATTCAACTTAAAAAAATTAATAATTGTGCATTAGTAAGGCTTCTTTAAAATATGTTTAGCATTTCTCCCCCTTTTAAAAAGAAGGATTCAAGTTTTAACTGGTTTCTTGCAGGCAAGCACCCTACCTGGATCTTCGCTCAGTCTGCCTCCATCCCACATGTATGGCAATAGGCTGAACCCAAATTCAGCAATGGCAGCACTTATAGCTCAGTCTGAAAACAGCCAAGCAGGTAAGCTTTCCGCTGCTGGTGACAGATGTGCAACTTTACAGACCGAAGTATTTTTAAAAAGATTGTTAAATTTTATTTTTGAACTCTGCTCAGCATTTGGTTATTAAATGTTTGTATAAAGTTGTTATGCGTTGGAAGTAAATTCTCAGTTGTCCTGCAGAACAGCGTGGTCCCACCCCTCCCCCCCCCCCCCCCCCCCCCCCCCTTTTTTTTTTTTTTTTTTTTTGTCTGAAATGTAAATGTTTAAGCAGAGCCATCAGCAGGCAGGAATGCAACAATGTCTCCTGTGACTTCTGTGATTGATGTGTTCAGTTCGGAGCTCTTTGCAACGAGAGTAACACAGCTCTGGGTTTTGTCGTGAATAGTTAAACCTTTATTTGCATAATTCATGAAATTGCATTACATACAACTTTGTGTGAAAGAGATCCCGTTAGAGAACTTCTGCAGCTTTTAATAATCTTGTGAATATTTACTGATTGGCATTTTGTACCGTTGGCTCTCCTCTACAGTTTTAATGAGCCGCTGGCTTTGCTTTGTTTCATTCCCTCCGTAAGGATTTGTTGACATGTCGTAGTAGTCATGCCTGTTTGGGGGAAGGGAATGAGTTTAGCAGTTTACCAAGAATGGATCAGTCATGTCTTTGCCCTCCAAGAGGTCGGAGGTCGCTTGACTCAGAATAGGGGGAGGGCAACCTTGAAGGGGGCAGATAGGGTTATTTTATTGAGAGGCCATAGGGAAAATAACCCTTTTGAGTCCTTCCAAGCAAAACGTTTTCGTATATTTAATGAGGCCTTTTTTGTTTGTTTTACTACCTTTTTAGCAAGGGACTTTCCTATGCTTCTGCTTATAAATAGGAATTAGTGAATTATACACTTTCATAAAGTTTTCAGTAAATTTGCAGAATAATGTGAGCTTGTTAGATGGCAGTGGTAAGTTTAATAAGTTATATATTTTATGAGTTGTTTTGGGATGCAAAGTGTTAAAAAAAATACAGAGCATCAGGATTTGCTGTGATAAGCATACAGATTAGCCGTCCACAGCTGTGATTCATTACTTTCACCGTAGAAATTAAAAGTGGCTGAGGGGAGGGTACTGCAAATGCAAACCACGCTTCTGTGCTGTAAAACTGAAAGGAATGAAAGAAGTGAACATAATCCATGGCCTGGTACAGCCTCAGAAATGTGTAAGGACAACACCTTACATGCTACAGTTCAGCAATCTTAAACTAGTTATGTATTCACTCTTCAGCAGTAACTACAGATAGAAGTTGAGATTTAAGGTATTTTTAAAATATCTACATCAGCTTTAAAACTCTTATCTAAGAAGAGTCGATTTATCAGCTGTGAAATATTTACACTGCAGATCAAGATCTCGGAGATAATAGCCGCAGCCTTGTTGGCAGAGGAGGTTCACCCAGAGGAAGTCTCTCACCACGGTAAGCATTATTTACATTGGAGAGTGCAGGCAGAGGAAATGTTTTAAGATTTGGAAACTTCGCTGTCTTTTTACTGGTCATACATAAGTGCTTTAAAAGCATATATATATATGTATATATACGCACGCATGTATACATAAATTTATTTTTATATAGATATATCCATCTAAAAAAACCCCTAATATGTCCAGATAGCTAAAAATGTGCTGAAATTTACTTTTATATCAACTGAAATTAGGTTTACAAATGAAGGACTTTACTTAAGAAATGGAGACTTGCTTTAGCGGGATTTAGCTATCATTTAATACACATCTAATACTTAACTCCTCAGATTTGTTACCATAAGCATATTTTTAGTCATATTTGCAAAAATTCCAAAATCCCATAGACCTAAAGACTACAACGACCACAGGAATAAGATGGTCTAAGAAGTTAAGTATCAGCAAAAATTTCAAACATGTATTTTCTTCCCTTCCCCTCACCAGTTCAAAATATGCAACAATTCTCTGTGGGAAAAAAAAGTACTTTTTTTGTTGTGCTGCAATTCACCTCTACTACAGAAGTTTGATGTAAGAATTCTGCTGGAATTGTATCACATTATTTTGTTTTAAAATACTTGCTGTTAAAATTTCAATATTGTGCTTTAAATACTTCAGTAATATTTTCCGTGTATTTTAAGTGAATCTTTGTTTTTAAAGGGCTTTATTTTCCATACTGGATCCCATATGAATTAGATTTGATAGTGTTATTACTGTATTTTTTTACTTAGGGATTAACCATGGGGATTTTATCTTGAAAAGGATTTTAGGATAGCTAAAAAATGGTAGTTATACAGATACAGCATTGTAACAATGAATTTGATTGTTACAGCATGTGTTTATTACAGTAATTTATAATAAATATCTCCAAATTATATAATTTAATGTACATGCTTGGTGTTGTTGATCTTGAATTATATTCCTTAATTAATCAAAAGACTTCTTGGTGAATGGGGTGTGAATATCCATTATAATACTTAAGTGTTATTACCTAGTCATGAACTGGCTTTTAAGCTTTCCAATACGTGTTGCTTCTGAAAAAAAAAATAGAAAATTTACAAATTAGTTTAGACTGTGTTCTCAGTATAAATACATATATTTACATTAGCATATAAATCTTTATATAAATAAGGAACATGTCTGTATATATACAGACAAGTAAGTTAAGAGAATTTTGCAAAGGGAAATGCTCAACAATTAGGAAATTCCAGAACTTTTGCTTATATATTAAGTAGTCATCTTATGCATACGTGTTGTGGTAATTACAAGTTTTAATGCCGCCTTAGTTAATACGCAAAGGCCTGGTCTTTGTACGATTTGCAGTAGGCCATAGTTGTGTTCAGGCTGTCTTTAGGTAGAGTATTTGGGAAGCTAAACTTCTTAAATATGATGCTTCTGTGGTGCATATGTTCAGGGTATATACAGTCCAGCACTTATACCATGGTCAAATTTCAGCTGGTTTTGGTAGGGGTGGCAGAGGAGAACTGTATGATACAAAGGCCACCTCAGTCCACAATTGCAGAGCTTCTTTCAGCGTATGGAAGCTGTATCACTTTGCAAAGAGCAGATAGCTTTTGCTTGGCAGTAGAGTTGTTCAAAAACAAGTCAAAAGGGGGGGGGAGGGGGAGAAATCACTGCTGTATTTCCAAAATTGAAAGGTGGAAAAACTTAGTCTGAAATACCTAGCATGGAAAAAATTTAGAAAACTTACCCATTCAATTAAGTTCAGTAGTCAGCAAATTTCACCCCTGGTTTGTGCCTTAAGAAAGATCAAACGTATGTCAACGTTTCTAAAATGTGTAGGTACCTTCCCCAGTTAAATAAATAAGTAACTCTGATTACTTAAAATATAGTTTATAGTGAATAAAAAGCTAACTTCAAAAATCTGCTATCTGAAAACTGCAACTCTGAATGTTACCTGCTTTATCTATTAAAATTATTTTTCTGCAAGTTCTCTCTTCCCTTTGAAGCTTATGAGATTCATAAATAACACACTTCTCTGAAAGAACCATGTAATTTTCAAATAGTTACTTAAAATAAAAACACTTGCAGAAACAATTGTTTGCTGTTGATGACGCAGCCGATTGCAGCTCTTCAGAGAAGATGTATGTGACTCATGAGCTGTATGGTCATTGCAAATTCATATTGTTATATCTTTGTACCCCTATATAACCACAGTGTTTGATGATTAAGCTGTCATATTTAAAGTTTTAATATATATGAGAAATATAACCATACCTGGTATATGTGAGCTGTTTCCATTTTGCAAAGGAATTGCTGCTTTTCCCAAGGTAGCACTTAAACTTTTTTTTACCCCATACTTAACCTTAGATTTAAAAATGTGTTATGTAATACCTGCACTGAAGTATGTATTTATGCCTATATCTAAATTCAGTATTGCTTACAATTAATACTATAAGAGTATGAATAACTGTACCCCAACCTTAAACAAAAAACAGTTGTGAAAGTAAGCAAGGTATGATACATGAAACAAGGGATTCCCATCTCAGTGACAGCATTGGACCTGCGCATACAGCACATTTATAATCCTATCAGAAATTATGATCAAATACTATTTGGAATAAGGATTCAACCCTAGTATGCAGGAACTGTATCATGTCTAATGGATGAGGTAGGGGTTCAGCTGGAAGAGGATGGATTGACTAATGTTGTGGTACATGGAAATCTAGATTTTTTTTTTTTTTTTTTCTCCTTCTGTACAGGCTTCCAGTGAAGGATTGCAGAGGTTATACAGTCATGTGTTGCTTTGTTTCTACCTTTGTGAAATTGATAGGAAACAGTCCTAAGCCCAACAAGAATTTTGTTGGTGATTTATAATTCAAATGGCGCAATCTGTTGGAGTAGTGTTATGCGCCCTTCAAAAGCATGCATACAGAGAAAGAAGTTGCTGCAGGGGTTGTGTGGTGGTTTTCTGTTTTGTTTTTCTGGTTTGTTTTTTGTTGGTGGTGTTGTTTTTGTTTTATGTTTTTTTTTTGTTTGTTTGTTTTGTTTCAATTTGTGTTTT
>JAYKAV010003036.1:99827-143404 GCA_035582835.1 Phoebastria nigripes | reverse complement strand
TTCAGAATGTTTCCGCATAAACCTTCCTTCTTATCACTTTAGCACATCGTGTAAACAACTAGTTTTAAGGCTGTTTTTGCCATGTCTGTGCTGAACTGTTAAATGCTGTTGAGTTGTCATCTCTTGTCAAAAAACACTACCTTGGTTACCCATTCATCAGGGCTTTTTGTTTTAACAAGTGTTTTTCTTCTTTCATCCTGTATGCAAAAGAGGAATTATTTATAAATACTTACAGAGCTCTTAAGTCACCTACTTAAAACATTTTCTTGTAAAAATCTCTTTGCTCTGGTGCCTACAAAATTCTTGACAGTCATTAGGTCGCTAATGTGCTGTGACCACTGCTTATTACGCTAATCATAATTAACACACTGATTTCCTGAGCCCTATATGTTGTCCTGTATTGGGACTATGGTGGTCTTGTTGGTAAGTTTGCATTACATGTAGAACAGTATGGCTGTGATCCTGTGATGGCACCAATAGTTATTACTTACAGTAATAACTAATATATAAGAATCTGAATCTGAGCTCACTGGAGTTGATTTAAAAAAAATAACAACAAAACAAACAAACAAAAACACCAACCAACTTTTAGTGGGCTTTGGTGTTGGTCCTGTATGAGGAATGGGGCCATGCATGCATGAGGCCACAATCCTGAGTCAGAAATACACTGAGCATCTGGTTTTGCTCACAGGTTAAATTTTGCCCCATCCAGTGCGAAAGAAGCCTTCTCATAGGACCTGAAGGGGTACCCAGCTTTCTTAGTGGCTGTGTGCTGAATATTTAATTTTCTCCTGAATGAGAAAAGACATGTGGCAAAGGGATTATTCTTTGAACTGTGTGTGATCATGAGTAAAAAAGGGAGTATATTAAGTGTGCACAGCACAGGCAGAAGATAACTTTAACTTTCATTGCGTCCCTTGTGAAATAATATTTTCACGTAGTCCCTCAAAAATCTGCTTTTACATGATTCTTTTCAGAACAAGTTAGGCAGTGGAATTACATATGGCCTTTCTGTGTGAAGGTACCATTACTGTGCTGATTTTAATAGATTGTTTTTGTTTTCCCAGTTTTCCCTGGGAAAGGTTTGAAGATTTTTTTTCCTTTAAAGACAGGTGCTCTATGTATCCACATGCAGTGGTTTCCTGCTGTAGAAGTATGTGTTGTATAATTTAATACAATGCTGTTTGTCAGTTAGGTATTATGTTAGTCTGTATGCAAGGAGAGGTTATGTGCTTTCTCAGTATAAATTCTCATGCTGTGAAATATTACATCTTTCTTTTATTAAAGCCTTGGCAGTGAGAACCAGGAGTTCTTAGTGATTTTGATGAATTAACTTAGTCTTGGAAGTGTAAGACATGTAGGTGCTAAGGGCTGATATAAGGTAAGAAACTTCACCAGCCTTTTACTAGTAACATTTCCTTCCATCCTTTTCTTTAAACAATAAATTGCAATATTTTCAACAGATCCCCTGTAAGCAGCTTGCAGATTCGCTATGATCAATCAGGGAACAGTTGTGGGGAAAATTTGCCCCCAGTAGCAGCCAGCATAGAACAGCTTCTGGAGAGGCAATGGAGTGAAGGACAGCAGTTTTTATTAGAGCAAGGCACCCCTAGTGACAGTAAGTACTCACATTCTGTTTATTACTTTTGTTAACTGTGTTATTCAGAACTGCTATTCAGTGCTTGTCAAAGAATTTTAAAAAACCTTATTTTCTGTTGTGAATAGAAATATAACTGTAGTGTATAATTGTAACACAGTTCTTGATGCAGCACATGGCTTCAGTAGGTTACAAAAGAGTTCTCTATAATTATCTACATTTTTATGGATGGGGAAATTGTGTCATGCAAGAGGAAGTGACTTGCAGATCCAGCTGGTCGGTTGCAGAGTTTGGAAATGAATTCTGGACTCTTAGATCCACTACTGTAAATAGTATAGCACAGTTCCCCAGTTTGCTTTATATTGTGTGATATAGATTGGCATAATAATTTTTTTATTGTTATATTTTTCATTTTTTAATTCTAAACTGTCTACTTCTGTTGCTGTTTTAAAAAAATATTTACAAATGTTAGGCAGGTGTCCTACTGGGCTTTTGTATCTTTACTATGCTCTGTGTTTCTCGTGAAATTCTCAAAGGAAGCAAATCATTATTTTCTCAAGTTATGTTTAATAGAGTGGAATAGTCCAAGAATGAATACGTTAAAAGCATAAGCAATGAGTAGATCACTTGGATCTCCATATTTAACAATATATCAGTATCAAAGACAATGATTGAATACATTTTAAAAAAAGAAGTTTTTAATACCAGGTTAGGGTTTGTGTTATATTTTATTGAATATATTCTTCTTCTCATTGGTAAAGTGGTATCTAGTTGGTATTTTTATGAATGGTATCCTGACAAAAATGCTAATTGTGAGGAAATTCATGCAGGGATAATCCTTTAAACATGATAGCTGGAGGACAGGTTTAGCTAAGTCTTACTGCATCTCATTTGGACTCACTGAGGGTTCCTTTGTATGTTCTTGAAGAGGAGGGATAAAAGCTAAATCCTTGGGAAATGACCAGATGTGCCTATACCAGTAGACTTATGTCTGTAGTAGGCCCAGAGGTCATGTTAAACAAATACAATTTAGAATTAAAAAAAAAAAAAAAAAGGCTATCCCTGTGGCTTTACAGTCACACTCTAGTACTAGCTGGGAAATCCAAGTTCTGAAACCAAATCGCGGTTTGAGAAAACTGTGCTTGGTAAAAATCTGGTTAGTACAGAAGATGATGCCCCTTTTCTGCAAAAAAAGGGGTGGTAACTGCAGTGCTCACACAGTGCTCCCTGCTGGGTGATTTGTAGATCGCCGCTCAAAGCAAATGAGAGCTCCTGCTCACAGCAAGGTGTGTCATAATAACTTCAGGTTGGATGACATTTTTTTTCATTGTTTCTGTAAGTTTGTGATTCACTGTACAGGGCATTAAAGCAGAAAAACTCCCTTTTCACTAACTTGCTTGTTTTTACGTAAATGTTGGTTGGCTGTATTGTTAGTTGAATGCATATTTGTCAAACTTTGTCTGTTTTGATAATGTTTAAAATTTCTAATACTGCAGCTGAAATAGATTTTTCCCAACTATGCAATTAACCTGCGCTACTAAAATAATACTAGTTTAAAATTCTGGTTTGGGGATAAGTTATCATGTACTGCTGTTTGCTTAAAATGAATGTCAGCCCTAATGACGCGACTTTATCTGTATTTAAGCCAGGGTGTAGATATATTGCAAAATTACTATCACATGCTACGTACTTTTTTCTGCACTTCAAATTACACAAAACTGATCCTAAACCTTCCCACTTAAAGTCAAATTTCTGTAATGTATCTCAGTAATAATTTTATTTATATTTTCACATATGACTTAATGCGAGTCTTAAATTGTAGTACAGAAATTAAAAAAAATGAAGATGTTATTCATTCTCTGAATGTGGTTGCGAAAGATAACATTTGCATTTTTACCTTAGTTTTAGGAATGCTTAAATCATTACATCAACTTCAGGTTGAAAATAGGCGGTTAGAAGAACAAATAAAGAATCTGACTGCTAAGAAGGAGCGGCTTCAGCTACTCAATGCACAGCTTTCGGTGCCCTTTCCAACAATAACGTCAAATCCTAGCCCTTCTCATCAAGTACATGCCTTCCCAGTACAAGCAGGTAAGTAAAGGAGACTATTAAAGTGTCAAAGTAATTCGAACAGGTATTTATATGAAATACCTATTTCTTCCATGTATGCCATTGATGGGAGATGCATATACATGTAGGATTAATATAGACTAAGTATTTGTTGGTGTGTTTAAATGTTTAAAAGTCAATTGGAAGATTTATATGAACCATTACTACTTGTTTCAGCGCAGTTTCTTTTTTACTTCAGTCTGGAGCACATCTGTTTGAATCTATTGATTCACCAATTATTTAGTTAATATTTTACTATTCAGCAATGATTTTAAGGTTGACTTTACATTTTCTATGTTTACCTTTTTTGACATTATTTTCAAATAATTTTTGAAATAATTACTCTGAACCTTTTTACATGTTACAGAAATTTAACCACTGTGTGTTTTTTGAAATAATTACTTTAGCACCTAGCACTGATTCCTTGAACAGCAGTAAAAGCCCTCATCTGGGAAACAGTTTTTTACCGGACAATTCTCTTCCTGTATTAAATCAGGTAATTTTTATTTGTTTCTTCTAAACTTAAACTTGTTATAAGTTAACTCATCATAGTCCTTGCACTGTGCTGTTAGGTGAAATTTTATGCAGCTGAGGGGGTTTTGTTGTTTGTTTTTACACCAGGAGATAACCTCCAGTGGACAAAGCACCAGCAGTTCATCAGCTCTTTCCACTCCACCACCTGCTGGGCAGAGTCCAGCTCAGCAAGGCTCAGGAGTCACAGGAGTTCAACAGGTCAATGGTGTGACAGTGGGGGCACTAGCTAGTGGTATGCAGACTGTAACCTCCACCATTCCTGCAGTGCCTGGTGTGGGTGGAATAATTGGAGCACTGCCAGCCAGCCAGCTGGCAATCAATGGAATTGTAGGGGCTTTAAATGGGGTAATTCAGACCCCAGCAACAATATCACAGAACCCTTCTCCTCTTACTCATGCAACTGTGCCACCCAATGCAACGCATCCTCTGCCAACCACGTTAAATAACAGGTAAGAATTCGCTGATTTTTGTTCTTCCTGAAAGTGCCTGCTGTTCTTCAGTTTAGCTATATTTTTTAACTGTCTTATTCAAAAGGTACTGTTTGTTCCTTAGCCTGTAATTGTCAAACTAGGTTCTGCTCCTGATCTGTGAATGAAAGTAAGAAGGCATTTAATGGAAGCACAAATAGTCAAGTTAAAGAAAAGATGTTTTCTGTTTAGCTTTTGGGAATCCTAGTGTCCATTTATTCCTGTTTTTTAATCAAGTCACATTCCCAAACAAATGTAATTATGTAAATGTGCTTCAGCTCTTCTTTTTTTTTTTTTTTTTTTTAGTTCAGAAAACAATATTCTTTGTCCTGCCAATTGTTCTTCCATGATTAAAGTAGCACTGAAAAAGCCACCATTTGTTGCAGTAAGAAGGGGGGAGGGGGAGAAGGAGAACAGTATATGGTCATGTAATTAAAGATGTAATAGGCATAACTAACCAGAGTAGTGATATAGTTGCATGGTGTTTTCAGTGCTCTGCATCTGTGACTCCAAAGACAACAAAATCATTTTTCAAGTAGTGTTCCTAAGGATTTTTAAATGCATAAAAAGATCCACGTTTGAGTATTCGTAACAGCCCTTCCCCAAAACCCAGGTATCCTCAGTAGCATAAACTGCTGCTTGCTTGAGCTGCAAGGCAAATGGGTAACAAAAGGAGACAGCTGCTTTCTAGGAAGGGGAATGGTCTGCTTGGTCTGGAAGTATTTTGGGATAGAGCAGAGCCTGGGCTAAGTCATTCTCCCTGCTCCCCTTCCCCCCACCCCTTGTATTGTCCTTCACTGAGGAAGGAGAGCTACAGTTCTATGTAGAAAGAAATGCCTGCAAATAGGGAATGAATTACTTGTCTTTAAGTAGAGTTTATTTTTGGAGATTTTGGTGGATTACCGACCAAAAAAGGCACATGTGATTGGAATGATGCAAGGGATCCCTGGTTTTGTAGCTGCTTTTTCCAGTTTCTTTCCTCGCTGTTTGTTTGGCAGCTCCTGAATATTCGTGTGCAGTATCATTGTGTGGTATTGCTTCAATAGGCTGATAAAATCTGATACTTCCAAGTGTATCCTGTTGTTTTGATGTGCTATTATATTTTTACTGAGGAGGTTATATTTTTCATAGTTTATATCATATATGAACATAACATTTCATACGTTAAACAAAAGGCATTTTGTTAATGAAAAGTTACCTTCTTTATTGAGTATCAGAGGTCTGCTGAAAACACAGGATTTTTGTGTTACTCTCCCTAAAGTGTGAGGAGGAGTGAGAGATACTAGACAAAATCAATAATATTAACCAGTTGTATAATGCTTTCCACTTTCAGGTAATGGCAAAATATACCGGTCGTGCTGCTGTTTTCTCATATGATTTTGTTAATACACAGATTATTTACTTCTGACTCTTTATATTGCAGAAGTTCTTTTCTCTCTCTCTCTCTCTCTCTCTCTCTCTCTCTCTCTCTCTCTCTCTCTCTCTCTCTCAAATATCCATTTTTACTGCTCTTGAGTGTGTAGCCTAGTAGTAGACTACTCCAGTTCATGCAGAATACTGCAACTAGTATCCTGTTCATTACCTCTCATTCTAACTTTTAGCATAGTCTGGAATACTCCAGTGATTCCCTATTTTCTGCTACAAGAAGCTTGTACAACTCTGCCAACATTTCTGTTTTTCTATTTCTATTCTTGCATCATCTCTTTCTGCACTGCTCCCTCAATAATACTAATTTAAAATTAATATTAATTTTAAATTTTAAATTAATATTTATTTTAAATTAAAAGTGCACTTTTCACACAATTCTCTGCTTTATTGAGCTTATCCAGATGATTTGCTGGGCCCCCTTCCTTTTGAGGTGTTTCACAATTGCCCCCATTTTCTGTGAGTTTTCAGTATTTCTAGTTGTATGTTTAGAGGAAAAAAGTTCAGGCCAAGCAAGAACTAATGTTAATTAGTGCTAATATGATTTTAGCAATGACATGTACATTTCTCATTCCTGTTTCTTCCATTACAAATGCTTCAGTGAAAAATATGGAAAAAAAAATTCTGTTACTGGAAGTAAGTTGTGAAGAGGCTCTGGGATGACTTTGAATGGGCGGGGGGGGAAGTATTTTCCATTGGTTGAGGTTATTGGTTCTGAAATTATATGGGACATCGTTTGTTCCTGCCACTCTTGAGTTCAGTGCTGTTTCAGTGGCACCTAGTTGACTATTTCTTTAATACCAAATTCCTCTAGGCATCACTACTCCTTGAACTGCGTAAGTGGGAGAGTTAAATGGTAACAAGCAGAGGCAGGCATGGAGGTTTGCCACCATGCTATTGCGAGCTCTCTGAACCTAGCTAGATCGCATGGTGGTGGTCAAGTTTGGAGCTGGCTTAAATCAGTATTCCCAAGGTGATGGAAAGTCACATGAGAACTCAGCCCTACGTTCTAACTTTTTTTGTATTTTTCTGTAGTTAAAAGACTTCCCAGATGTTCCTGTAAGTTGCTACTTACAGTAACTTCCCAAGCTTCAGAATCTGTTCGGACAGTTCCATGTGAAAAATAGCTAGATTATTCACTAATACATGAAGACTTCTTTATGCATATTGTCCTTATTCACATGAGCTCTTTAACTGTGGGACATAGGGAGGTGCGAAAACACTGATCTGCACACTGCTGTTTGAGAGAGTTTCAAATTGTAGGTAAAAGAGCCTACATTCATTTGGCAGAGAAGAATACTCAATCCTTTTCTGGGAACAAGATGGCTTAATAGAGATTGCTAGCAACCGGGAGATTAAGTGACTTGAGGAAAAAGATAGGATTGTTTCTTTACATTCTCACAACCAGAGAAGGCTGTTAGGATGGAGAGTTTCAGACTGATGAGATACCTTTTAATGAGAAGCTAAAAAGAATTACATTTATATTCCAAGCTGATGTGATTTAGAGAAAGCTCTGTAGTGAAATCCAGTGAACCACCTCTTCTGGGAAGTTCGGGAGCTGCAGCGTTTTGTCTTCTGCAGTTAGGTTTTGTTTCTCGATACTTAGATCTCAGCTGCTGGCTGAGGGTATTTTCTTTCAAGTGCCAATGTAGAGCAAGAGAGGAAGACAGAGTGGATAAAAAGAAGGGAGAACAACAGCAGAAAAAAGAAGTGCAAAGGTAAACATGATATAGGAAAAAAGAAAGAATGGGATAAAAGAATGAAAAAACAGTGGAGAAGATTAATTCCAGTATAGCAGAATACAGAAAAAGTGAAGTAAAAACGGAAGAAGGAAATAATGGTAATATTAGTCAAACTGAAGGTACTTATTTTTTGCAGTTACAAATATTTTTGATACATTTGAATTTAAAGCTGTTTGAAAGAATTTCAATTAATCAATGAGTGTCGTTGTTTGAAAGGCAAACATGCACACTGCTAGCTTATGTTAGGCCTGAGTTTTCCTGTTGTAGCTCAGGAGGAAAATCTAGGAGTTTCCTTGGATAGGTGAAGTGTCATCTCTGCTTTCATCAACAATCAAACAAACATTGCTAGCCGTTATTGGGGAATAAATAGAATGGTGTTACCCATTTTGTGTTCTGTCACGTTAAATCCCTGGTGTGTGTGCAGCTGGAATATTATGTGCAGTTCTGATTATGCAGTTTCAGAAAAGGATCTAATACAAGGAAAAAAACAGTACAGCAAGAATAATCGGAGGCAAAATGGTTTGCCCAGGACAAGGTCAGTAGAATTGACTTCTTGGCTAGGGAGAAGGACCATCGACAAGAGGTTTGAGAACGAGGAGAGTGGTAGAAATGATAGTAATGGATGTTGTGAAGTAGATGATGGGAAATAGTAAGTGCAGCCCATAGCATTGAGGCCATCCAATGAAGTATGAAACAAGGTTTATGTGTTGCTTGCCCTGTCCCACCAGTAGAGAATGGTGATGCTATGGGTATTTTCATACTGGCTGGTTAATACAAAGGAAATGTCAAAGTGATCACGAAGCTGGGCTACAGTATGCTAGCTACTGTAGAAAGGCAAGATAAATATTGTGTCCTGAAGAGCTAAATTGTTGTAGCCTACCTGTGCGGATTTGTGGCTGATTTAAGTTAATTTTTAATTCCTTACTACCAATCACAACTAGCAATCCTGTCGTCCTCTTGGTCATCCTATGCACACCTTCTTGCTGGTGCTAGTGCTTGTGCATTCACACAATAACCTCATCTACATTAATAGATAATCTTTCAGTGTGTTTCATATTGGCTTCGGTTTCAGCTCCATTCCCACGAGATGTAGCTCATTGTGCAAGAGCTAGTGCAAGGGGAGCAGACAGAAGTGTACAGCAGAAAGGGAAATACTTAACCTTTCAATAGCAGGGTAAACCTATCATGAAACTACACCTTAATAATTCAGTGAGTATTTTAAACTAGTAAAACCTAACACTGGTACTGAAAGAGTAAATCCAGCTGTCTTCCTGGTCTTCTGTTCCAAAACCACCCTTGTTCATGCTGTTGGTCTTGCAGTGAACTGGCATAGCTGAAGAAACACTTTATTTCCAGACCAGTTGTCAGCTGGATCAGTTCCCTGCTCAATTTCCTAAATTGCTGCAGAAAATGTTATGTAGGCATGAAAATAGGGACTGGGAGCTAAGCAGTAGGCAAGTGCAGAGGCAGCCTGCTTCATTCCACCGCAGCATCAGTTGGCCCACTTCAAGGCTGAATGTGTTTGCTAAATTACAGACAAGGTATAGGCAATAGTGATAGATTTGAATATAGCAAAAGATGAGAATTAGAAGGAAACCAGGGCAAAGTAAATGCTAGTTAACTAAGTATTAAAGGTTGGCAAGAGCTGTCTTATAATATAAAATCTGGCCTTTCTGTATAAAGCATTTGAAAAAAATGTAGAAATGGTAATTATTATCTGAGTTTAAAATAATGTGCACGTAGTAGACTTAACGTTACAGGCAAGGTGTTGCTGTTGCTCAGCATAAATGAGACTGGGGTGGTGGTGGTAACGTCTAGGTATGTATCAAAAAATGCAACCGGACAGACAGACTATTTAATATTTGACAGTATGCAATCAAAATGCTAAATAGGAACTGTCTATTTATATACATCTTTTCTTTGTTTCAATGGAAAGCTGAAGTAAAAAGTTCCCATGCTTTCATATAAACTACAGTATTACCCTGTCAAACCCTACAGTGCCTCGGGACTAGGATTACTTCCTGACCAACAGAGACAACTTCTACTCCATCAACAGCACCAGCAATTTCAGCAATTACTAAGTACCCAGCAACTCACATCAGTAAGTTTTCCAGTTAATTATGATTTATTCTTCTGTTGTATTCTAAGGCATGGATAAACTCCTCAGCCTAATATAAATACTAGAAATGTGTTTAACTTGATATTACAGGTTTTGATAATCTTTTAGTTTTTCAGTTGCTTCAACCTCTTTGGATGATAGTCACGCTAAATTACAGGATATTATTGGGCTGTGTGTATTGCTAGAAGAATTGTTCCCTAGTGCCTTCAGTCCCATTTTGTCCTGTGTGGACATGCTGGCTTGTCTCTCTCAGCATCAGCTGTGGGCAGCAGAGTTTGGGACCATGTGTGGATTCTAACAATATCCTAAGCTATTCTCCGATTCCACTAGGACTGTAGCGAAAGAGTTTTGGGTATCACCTCGTGAGCTATCTTTGCTCTGCCTTGCAGTATTCATGTAGGCCATTAGGTAACTGGTTTAACTATTTGTATTGTTAATTGCGTAGTTTTAGTACTTTAACAAACATGGTTTGATACTCTTCTCAGGTATGTTTCTTCTGATAGAGGCCTGATGAAGCCAGCAGGCTTAGCTGAACTTCTGCTGAGCTACTGATTTCAGGAAATTTTATAGGCACTTTCTTCCCTTTCCCACAGTCTCGTGGAACTTTATTAGTGTAACCTAAATTAGCTGGGATTAGGTTAAGGGTTGCACTGACTGAAGATTTGGATAAGCAAGAACCCAGGGAGGAGCTATTTTTCGGTAACTAATTTTTGATTTTTCCCCCCTCCTACCTCTCCTCGTATTACTCAAGGAACAACATCAGGCCCTTTTGTATCAATTAGTACAGCAACAACATCACCACCACCAACACCATCAGTCTGAAGTACAGCAATTGCAGATTACTGGAGGAGCACAGATACCCATAAACAACTTACTTTCAGGCACACAGGCCTCGCCACTTAATGCAGCTACTACCAACCCATTCCTTACAATTCATGGAGATAACGCAGCTCAGAAGGTGACAGTAAGTATATTTCTCACCTTGTTTTCAATGTAGTACCTCCATGAGGTAACTAAAAGATAAGAAGCAAGTTATGTGCCTGTATTCACAACTCAAGGATGGTGGATTTTTTCTTTATTTTCTTTATTTTCTTTTTCTTGAGCCTTGGGCTGCACTTAATGAGGTTCAGAACTCTGTGAACTTGTAGTCACTTACACCTAACCTGTCTGCTGCAGACTCCTGCTTCCCTGCATCAGGACACCAATCCAGTGACCCTTGCCTTCCTCTTGTAATTACAACTGCAGCCCTAGTCATCCTCGCTCCACCTTCTTCCCCAACTTTGTGTCCACTATTTTGTAGATCATTCCTTTTATTACCTTACTTGAAGAGTTTGTCCTGGCCAGGCCTCAGGCACTGTGGAGCTGCAGAGATTAGTTGATGACTTGAGAGATGAGGAGCCCGTTACTGGGAATATACGTATTAGGAGAATAGGCTGTGTGTATCTTGGTTCTGGTGTGGGAAGATGAGGCTGTACCCTGGGAGGCTGAGCAACTCCTGTGCTTGATAGAGTAATAAAACCTTTCCTAGACAGATAAGGAAACAAGACACATTCTTCTGGCAAAGATGTTCATCATCTTCAGCATTTGCCCGAAACCTCCATCCCCAAGACAGGAATTCTTTCTTCAAGGAGTCAGAGAATAGACTTCATTCTCCAAGGGTCATGCAATTAAGATAAGAGAGGATGAAGGGAAGGAGCATGTGGAACTTGTAAAAACAAAGGATGAGTAGAGCAGGAAGACAAAGTTCCAGTATTCCTTGGAGAAGACTTCAAGTAGCAGTGGTAGTGAAAAAAGGGAAGTTTGTCTGCAACAGCAAGCAGGAAGAGTTTGGGGCTAGATATTGGTCCCCTCTCTGCTCCCCACCCCCAAAGCCTCCAGTTACTTTAGGGGCACAGTGGTGGAGAAGGAATTGGGCAGCTGGGCTTTTTTGGTACTTCCCAAACATAAGGTGAGATGCAAAACCGCAAAACATAAATGATGAATTTTCAAGACAGTTTTCCTGGAAACATCTCCCTTCCATTCAAAAATATGAGCATTTACTTTTATTAAGCTTTGTACATGGTCGTTGTCACTTTCCAGTTTGGTCCGTTGTTGTGATGTTGCAACCGTACTGCAAACTGTAGGACCCAGGTAAGATCATGTTCTTTCCTAGTCACTGACTGCCAGAGCAGAACTGCTCTATCACAGGGGTTTGCTCAATGCCTTGCCTTCATTTAGAAACGTTCACAATTTGTTCTAGTATGTTTAAATTTTTTCTCCCCTCATTTTCTAAAAATTAGTAGTGAATGGAATTGAGACCCTATATTTGGTTTGCATCAGAACAAACTATTCTGTATGTGACCTTATTTTGAATTTTTTGAAATGGCTATTACTAGGTTTGGACAGCGTGACCGGGCAGCACTAGTATATTTTACAAATACACTGTTACAATTTTAGTTTTTGTTCTTGTAACAGTTAGCTGTAAACAATTCCAGGAAATCTCAGAACATCTTTCGAACAAAGCCCTTAGAAATAAATTTCTTATGAAATTGCCTTTTTTTTTTTTTYTTTTTTTTTTTTAAGGTTAGAATTGAGAGAGATTGCATTGGATTGTTGAACTATTTTAATCCAAGAAGAATTTTTAACAAATTCTCTATTTGCCAAAAGTTTGAATGTTTTAATCTGATTTCCAGTTGGAACAGGTTTTCAAGCGTTTCTGAATGCTCAGTGAATGAGATGAGGTTTTTGCTCAGTCCTGTTCAATACTTGCAGGAAATGTCTTTGTAGCAATTTATGAAAGAAAGATAATTGTGACAGGGGCAAAATAGAAATTGTATTTTTATTCTGATGGAGAAGTGTGGACTGCAGCCCTCTCAAGTGGGTAAAACTTAGCAGAAGTCACCTGGTATTTGTGTTGACCATCATGCTGGTCTCTCTAAGGAGAGACCAACAGCCAGGAACAGCAAGTCTTGCTGGAATGAAAGTAGAAGCAAAACTGGTGTTTTCTAATGCTAGCTGTGATAACCTTAGTATGAGTTGCTTCAGTGTAGGACTACTCCTTTAATTATTCTTTCCTTTTCCACTTTTTATTCTACAGTACATGATTATTCTTTACAATGCAAAAGTTACTATTAGATAGGTCTAGTAAATGTACCTCATCTGCTTTGTTGTTTGTATGAATTTAATTTTACTTAACTCTGTATTTTATAATCTGATTTTTAGAAGTATTTTCTCTTACACAGAGGCTCAGTGATAAAACTGGACCAGTTGCGTCAGAGAAGAGTTGACACTTGAATGATACTTGAGAACTGCATGTCCTGCTGTTATAGCACTTCATCTGGCTGCAAACTGCAGTTTTTCTTTCTGCAGATTGAAGAAATGCAACAAGGAACTCTTACTGCACAGCAAAAGGTTAATAATTTTCATAAGGATATTTTTGGTAGGCTTTCATTTGCTTTCTTGTTGCACTAAAATGGATGTACTTTTTAATGTTTCAGACTGTGAAGTAGATAAAACTCTGCAAACCATAATTATTTTGTCAATATGATGGTACCAAGTACAAATTCAAGCATAGAAAAACATATACTTGACTCTTCAGTCCTAATCTTATAAATTTAAAGGCTAGTAAACTGTCTGCAGTCATGCATTACTTTGGTTTTAGAGGAGTAGTTTTAAAAAACCAACCAACCCACCCCAGCCCTAGCCAGTCTGATCTTCTGCTGCAGTTGCAATATATCCTTCTAGACTAAGCTTGTAATGGCAGCCTGGACTTGCTGTTTGTCATTTCTTTTTTACACACCTATTTTGAAACCTGACTCGTAAGGGAATCCACTTCTGAACTTTTTATTCCTTTAAATTCCTGTTGTTATATAGTGGGAGTTTTTCCTGAGTAAGAATTACAGTATGGAATCCAAAGTTTATTAATTTTGGTGTAGGTTTTAAGAGTTCTGAGGTTTTTAAAGGAACCAGTTTGGTTCCAGTGACAGTTTTCTTACCAGATGAGAAGGCCACACTGGAAGAAGTACGTGTAGTGTTTGGCCTAACCAAGTGCCTGTTGCTACCTCCATTTTGTTGAAATGGCTGCAAACAGCTGATCATGCACTAGACGTGTCCTCGTTAGCAGCGGGAATATTCTGTGTTGCACCAGCAGCCTTGTTGTTCTGCCTTTACTAGAGGTGTTTATACCACTGTAGATAGCTCAGGCAGATTGTTACCTGGGTCACTTTTCACTAATAAATTACCAAAAAAGTGAGTTAATATTTTCCACTAAAATTTACCAGTGGTTGAAACGGGTGAACTTGTGTTACAACACTTCCGACAGTAGCTGATTTCATGGCGTGAGTCTATGCAGTATGGTGAAGGATAGTTTAAAGGGGGGTGATGACCACTAATCAATATTAAGGTGGGAATTATTAGAGGAAAAGACCCAGCTGTAATTAGACCTCCACTGTGTACTTATTTGGAAGAACATGTTAATTCTGCAATATGTTTCTTAGTTAAACATTGCACAGTTCTTACCTCATTTCTGTAAATAAAGTTTTGTGAATCTGTTTTGTATTGTGAAGAATTCATAAGAAAACATTGATATTTTGATTTGTAATATTTCTAATTAGTAGATTTAATTGAAAAAAGTAAAAATAATTTATTTTTATATGTTCTGGGGAATTTTTTAAAAATGACACAAATCACTTTTGTAGATACTTTACAAAAGTAAACCAGTGGTTTATTTTACTTACTCAACCCACTGGTGGATATTCTGTAACAATTTGTACAAAAGGTAAGATGGAAATGTGCTGTTATTTTGACTAGATGTAAAATTCCAAGTGTATGAAAAAATATGTACAAAGCTTTTGTTAATAAACTTTAATAATGTTTATAGTTGTATACTGCTTGTGTGAAAGTGAGTCTCATAGAAGAACGAAATATTTCTATTAACGTCACATGACAGGATTCATTTCAATTGCACATGGTCACTAAAATTTATTACAACAAATTCTTTAAAATGTGTCTTCTGTAAATTTTTGCTTTCAAGAGACACTGATGCAGCTGCAATACTGTCCAGGGACATTTTTGCTTACTGGATGTAAATGTCCAGTTGCAGCCCTGTGCCATAGTCTGATGTCAGAGGTTTTTGCTTTCATCCTTCAAAGAGAAATCACTGAGAAATGCCAGGAGGAGCGAGCTGTTTGTTGCTCTGTGGCCCCAGTTCATTTTGAAATAACTTGGCGAGAGCTCAGCAGAGATGGGGATGGGTTCTTTATCTACGTAGTGCCTGCGTCAAGGTGATTGAGGCCTTTGGTTGTTGCTGTAATTTTTGTATTGCATTTTCTGTAAAACCAGCTCAATGTGTTTTTTCAGAAATTTTGCTTGTTGTCCATGGATGGGCTGGTAAACACACAGCCGAACTCCTGGTCTTTTATTTCCCAGGCAGCAAGGAGGAACTTGACCCTTCCCCTACTGTCCCTTGAAGATAAAATGTGAGGTTTGTGGTAGTACGGGTTTTGGCAGACAAGGGATGTGTTACGGCTCCCTCACCATTTTTAGCCCTTTGCTAGTCAGGTGCAGCCTCTGGCAAAGACTAGCTTTTGGAACAAGCAGCAGGAAGATGGTGTTGCCGTAGGCCTATGCCATTTGTATCTTGTTCCATCTGCTCAAGTCCTGGGGATTGAATATTTGTGTTTTATTTTCAAATGGGGAAAACTGGAGTCCTGAAAGAAGATGGGTAAATGAGCAAGCTCAGAACTAACAGCAGGGGAATGTGAACCATCATCTGGCACAGCTAGGGGCATCACTAACCCCCACCCTCCCACCTGCTGTGTGGCTCCTCAGCCATCAGGGCTAGAAAAAATTCCCTATGTTCCAGGGGTGGTTGATGAATGTTTTATGCTATAAGGTTAAGAGGCTCGGAAGATGAGTTGAACAGAAGGCATTTCTGTTGATAGAAGCTATGCACCATCTAGACAAGCTCTAGAACTGGGTACCATCTTTCTTCTGGCTCTGTTGGGCATTCACTATTTGTTAGTCAATGCTAAGAAGGGAGAGTATATAGCGCATATACGCTGGGTCCCTAGACTTGTACCCTAGACGCTGGTACCCTAGACCTGTAGGTGAGGGCAAAGAAAAGCCCAATATGCCCACCAGCACGAGGCCTCCAGGGAATTCCAAGTCCCTTCTACTGGAATCATGGAATGGAAGGTTAAACTACTGCTGCTTTGTTCACAGACCTAAGATGAATCCAAAAACTTGACCTGGTAGACAGTAAGTATCAGTAAGTCATCTTGCTTCTATTCTTGCTCCTATTGGAGCAGTACCACAGTCACCAGAAGCTGTAAGTCCTGCTTTTCCTTGTGTGTTTCTTTTATTTGAGAGAGACTGCCTGAACTCTGGTATCAGGCTTCTGGTAAGGTGTAGAGAAGCATGAAAGGTGCAAAGATGGAAATACTATTGAGATCATCAAATTCAGGACATTCTTAAAATCTCAACTTGTTAGAGACTGGTGCCAGAAGCCCAAGATAATGGGTGTTTTACAGTACGTGTAGTCCTGATGGACCAACAATCAACAGCAGGGAAATAATGAAAAGGACAGTTCTGACATCGAAAGAAAAATCCAATTCACTAGCCCTTTAAAGGAAGAGACCACATCAAAGCCAAGTTCACGTGAGGGCCAGATGCAGTCAAAACCAACCTTGTTTCAATGATTTTGCAGATCCTGACATCAAAGATGATGGACTGTGGCTGATTTGGCACCAGTTCAGTAGAAGCCGATAATGCTGTCCCTGTGGAATGCCTCTGATGCCAAAGCCGCCCAAGCTGCTATGCAGGTCCCTAGCAGCCGAGTCACTGGTTACCAAGCTACCCTCAAATGTGTCGGGAGCCGCTCTGGGTTCAGTGTCACGAGAACAGCACAGACTACATGTGCTGCATTTCAGAAGAATTTCATGTTAACAGGCTTTTGAACTTTCTGCTGTTTTTTTCACCAAAATCCAGCTTTACCAACAACAATGACAACACACCTTATGGCTTACAGGAGCCAACTAATTCTGGACAGCCTATGACACCTCAAATCCTGGTTTTATCAACTTTATCCATTCAAGCTGCGTTAGTAGGAGTTACTCTCAGCAATGTGATCATGTGACATTTAACTGACTGATTTTTCTGGTGCCTGTTTTTTCATAAGTAAGTTGCACTAAAATCTCACTGTTGTTCTGCCTAGAAGAGCTCTCCTTTAAAGTCAAACATGCAATGTTTCTATTGTTTTCAGACTCTGTCATCTCATAAAGCAGTCACGCTGCAAAATCTTCCCTGAAACAAATGGGTTTTTTGAATTAGTTCATACATTGTCAGCTGTAAAGTTGAGAATAATATAGTGCAAACATTTAGATCTACAGGACACTGCAGAACAGCATCTGTTAGTCTGTCTTTGAGAACTAAACTTGACGATGAGACAGTTGGGCCTGCCACCCATTCACGGTGCAGTTCCACTGCGGAAGAGGCCAATGCATTTCTCTTACACAGCCAGCTACGCCTCTACTTTCAGGCAGCTTGATTCTTCAAGGATGCAATCCATCACCACTTCCATCCAGGCATGCGCAGCACCTGTGATTAGACATTCACATCCATCACTTCAGGTACTCAACCTGACAAGTGTGACACAATGACATGTACAATGTTTGCCCATCCTTAAGGATCTTCCTTCAGATAAACTGTATTTGTCAGGAGCACTGCTTTAAGTTTCTCAGTGTGACTCTTCTTACAAACAAAAAAAGAGAAAAAAGTTTCTTACCAGTAAGTGGTGCTCATCCTTCTTCCTCAGACCCCTGTCCAGAAAGGCTAGGGCAGAGAGAAGCTGAAGGTGTTGGGCAGGCAGTATGCAATTATTGCCACATACACATTAGTGATATGGGCAAGTCTTAAGCAGGTACTCTTACACACGTAAGTTTTTAAAGATTTCCAGTGATAAAGGTGTCAAAGTCCTCCCTACATTTGCCACTGGATTCTTTTGTCCCAATATCTAAACTAAACTATTTCTCACTCCAAAGTGAGCCCCCCTGCCCCCCCTTCCCTCCCTCTCCAAATACCAACAATTCCTTCTGTCCTTCCTAGCAAATCGGGCTTTGTAGACTCTGGATCATTCTGTTTGCTCTCTTCTGCACGGTCTACATCTTCCTTGAAGTGTGATATACCAAACTGGGCGCACCACTCCAGGTGAAGTCTTGTAAACTCAGAGTGGAAAGGAAGGATGCCTTTTATCCTCCCAGCTATATTCTCCCCTTGCTTTCTTTTTTTGAAATGGCAGAAATATTCCATATTTTTCATGAACAATACATCTCCATTCGCTCGTGTTCTTCTACCCCAGCCCTATCAATGCTCCACCAAGTTAATTTTCACCAATTCACCTAACCATTTTAGCAGCTTTTCTTTGTAGCCATTTCGATTACCTTGCTTTACAGCTACAGTCATCTATCTTTGAGTGTTCTGGATGATTAATACCTTTTTAAAGTTAAGATCTCCTGATACCTCTTGAAAATATCTCACTTGAACTCATTTAAGACTCTTCCTTCACAGATGCGTTAGTAGCATAGAATTACTATTTGATGGATTAGCACACACAGATCATAGTACAGCTTCTAAATACATTTCCTTTCCAATGCAGTTAACCTGTGAGGTTCTCTCTGAAACAAAATTTAGATGCATTATTTTGTGGCTAGTAAAGTTTCCATAATATCATTATTTCTACCAACTAAGATTAATTTTTTATATAAGACAAACAAAAAAAAAAAGTTCCACTTGGTACGGAACACATATAGAACACTTATCTTCCCTAAATACTTCTCCCTTAAAGTTTTATGGGAGTGGGATGAAATTTTGTGAAATGCTGACCTGTCAGAAGCAACACAAGTGGCAAACAGGTACTGGGGAAAATCAACAGTGTAAATGGCAGAAAGCTAACGGAGATTTTCAGCCACCAAGCTCCGATTTTGAGTTTAGATACATGGTCCTCTGATTTTTCATTTTAATTTTAAATTAAAGCTCAAAAACTTATTAGAATCCTGGTATTAAATCAGAATTTGAGTGGTAAATAATTCTTTAAAAAATGCAAGTCCTTAATGTTTCTTACAAAAGACTATGATCACTGCTCTGATTTATTGATACAATTTACAGCCCATTAAGTACCCTTTATTCCAGCATTTTAAGCGTTGTATAACCTCTCCAAAATTATGAAATACAAAATAGCAAGTAATGAATAATAACCCTTATTACCTATTCTTCAAATATAAAATCAAACTATATTGAATCCAGGGTATACAAACCCCCTCCCCCCCAAATATGAGAACTTAGCCCAATAATGTTAGCTTTTAAGTCCTACTCTGTACTTAGAAACTGGTCATGAAGTATATGCCTTATATATCTTAATCAGAGGTCTTTAATTTTCTTACCCATTTCAACTTTACCAAGTAACAGCACTACCAAATATCACTGTGTATTAGTCTGCAGAGTTGGTAAAAAAGGAATTATATTGCAGGTGCATATAAATGTACGTGGAAGTTAAGATTAGAAATACTGCTTATTTCAAAATATTGTTAGAATGACTAGACATTTCATGCAGCAGCAGACATGCTTGTAAGCATATTGTCTTCTATTTATAGCTGCAAGAAAGAAAAAAAAAATCTTGAGTGCAGAGTTCCATTACTCTCATCCTTGCTTAACAGTTTCAGATCAATCCTCATTTTCAAAACAACATTTAAAATTCTTTATATTCTATGTATTCATTAGCTGTAAACTACCAGTTCTAGTATGCAATTATCAGTGTGGCTTTTCCTGAAGGTCCACTAATTTTTCAGACATTGTTATCACACATCTGCACAAGCAGCTCTCCAACACAAAAATACACCTTCATTCTTCAACACACAAAATAGGTAAGTAGGATGGTATAAGATTTATTGATATTTTCTTTTACTAAGGCACATGACGTATAGAAATACTGAGGTACAAAAATGCAGTTTCCTGCATATGAGATTTAAACCCCCATTTTGACAAAGATGAGCTAAATCTCTTCTGCTCAGAACATTCAGCTTTTGGCCATTTTTTTCTTTTGTACCAGTTCAACAAGCAACTTGTATCTTGCTATACACTCCTCCTAAAAGGAAAAACAAAAGTGTTAAAGTTTGATATTTAATTATTGCTTTAACTCTATACATGCTACCTCATTCTAGAAGAAGAGCTAGGTTCTGGGGGTTTTGGGTGTTGTGTTTTTTAAAGTTGCGCACTGAATTTCAGAAGGAGAATCTACACCTAGTGCAGAGCAGATTAGAAAAATGAACTTTCAATTTATGTTTCTTAATGCATAACGCCTCTCTTCAAAGAGCACACAAACCCAAGAAAACAGGTACCGAGTATTTCTTGACAATGACTGTAAAAGCAATGATTGAACAGTTGTATTGTAGTATCTATTTCAGAACAGTTATTCTGGTATGAGCCACACTGCAGATAGGTTACCCTGTTAAAGACAAGCCTTTACAGTCACTAGCATAGCACCTACTGACACCAGATACTGTTGAACAGCTTCAGAGCCAGACAAACACTCAGATCCCCCACCCATGTTTCCTGCTCTCTCACACTGGTTCTGGCACAAATTAGGATTTTCTGCTGCTACAATGATTGAAGCAAGCGCGCTGATCTATCACAACTACTACGGAATCTAACACAGACCAACTATATCAATGACAACAAACGCTATTTTAAAAAGATTGTACTTACAAAAAGAGTATTAGATAGATTATTGAGCATTTAACACTTGCAGATGGATTACTTATTTTGTTTGTTCATTGAGATGGGTTGAGAAAGGTATTGTAAAAGTGTAAGCAAAGCAGCTCACCAACATTTGGTTACTAACTTTGAATCAAAATTTGTTTTAAAATCTAATTTTTCCTGCAATTGAAGATCTGAAAGGCACCAGGAGAGGTAGGTATTTTAAATGAAACAGGAGGTATTTCAACGTTTTCTGTAATAGATCAAACAAACTGAATTAAATGAAAATTTATTTTAAATAAAAACAAACATGACAGTAATGCTCGTTAGGTCCATTATGTCTGGACTGATAGGCTAAGTAAAGACCTCACCTTTCTGCATGGACCCTCAGTTCTTAAGGTAATCATAAACTGGTAGAAAATATGTTTCCCCTCAATTTATACTATAGTTCAAACAAAACTAAGCATACCTTGCTTTTTCCAGGAACACATTTTGCTATTTTATCCCAGCGATCCGATGTTCCCTTTGGGTACTGCTGCAAGGCCATTTCAAGAAGTTTCTGTTGATTTTGAGTCCACAGTTCTTCTGGGGCACGGCTTTTCTCTCTTTTTCTGCTCTCATCATCACTCTCTTCCTCTTGCTCAGTGTTCCCAAAATCTTTCTGGCGTCTTCCTCTGCCCTTCTCTTCTGGTATCTCTTTCGTTGCTGGTAGAGTCATTTCAGGTGCTTTGATAATTTTTCGTTTGCGGTGTCTAGTTTCACTTGCAATGGTCTCCTTTTGATCTATTTGGACATCCATCTGCTCTGGGATATGATTGTAGTTCCCCTCCTCCTCCTCCTCCTCCTCCTCCTCCCTTTCTCGCTGGGTGATTATGTGGTCTGGCAAATTCACACTGACTTTGACATTCTTCAAATTCTGGGCCAGCGTTTTAAGCTCGGAGAGCCTAATTATACCTGTTAGAAGTATTGTTGTTACTCTTCTGAAAAATAAAATAAACCACAAACAAGCAGGGAACTGCCTGCAAATAAAAGGTACCTGGAATAGTGCAGAGAGGAGAAAAAGCTCTTCTGGATTAAGAGCTTAAGGAAAATGCTTATCGAGAAGTCAGGCTATTTGTCATGAATCAATTAACTTTGCCAATTATGAGCTTATCTGGTATATGTGAAGTACTAGTAAATTACCACACTGATATAAACAAACATAACAGAATAGCATGAACAAATGAACAAAACCCACAACAAACTAAGTAAGAAAGCCTGGGAGAATGTAGCTAAAGGGAATCATTCCCGCAGAATACCCATCAGTTCTTCTCTTTGCTCAAAGTAAGGCAAGGTGGCAAAAGCATGTCCTGAAAGGTACAAAATGCACTGTATTTGCATAGCTATAATCCCAATACAGTGCTTTTTATAAGCATCAGTGAGGATCTAGTAGCACACACCTGGTGTATATGTAACAGAATCCTTCAGTTGTTTGGCTTTCATCGTAACCTGCATGAAAACAACAACAACAAAAAAAAGGATTAAAAATTGCATTATTGGGGCTACTGAAGAATTCATTAGCAGCTTACTGCAAAATACCACCACGGAACATATATTAAATATAGCGAGGCTGATGTTCTGCTGGCTTTGTTCATATATGGATCCCAAACTGGCAAAAAGTAACTTTCTAGACTTCGTCCTTTCTAAAACATTCCTAGCTTATTAAAATAATGTAAGCAATGCTACACATTTCTATTACTATCACCATCACAGTTGATATTCAATTTTCTTTCATTGTTAAACCCTAATTCTCTAACCTAAAAATACCACAAGGAGAGGGGGGAAAAAGGAAACAAATGAGTTACCGTCTAGATACTAGTTTCTCAATACTGAACAACAGAACAAAATAACCCACGTGAGTCCAGATGATGAAGCACACTAATGGACAGGCACTCAGTCTCAAAATAAAATGTAACAGTTTGACTGCCAAAGATCAGCAAAGACACCTCCTAAGTCCTGATAGTTCTGAAAAAAGTTTATTACTGAGAATCCAAAGGATGGAGAGCTGCCTGCTTCAGCCTCTCCATGTATACAGAAATCTGTGTCCTGGGAGAAAAGTAACACCAGATTTAGCATTTTCATTTTTACTTAAGTAAGGAAACAAACAGGCTTTCTCTGCACCCAGAACGAGGAACTTCCCCATCCCAAATTTCTAGACCTCACTCTAGATAACAAGGAAGACAGGCTTCATTTAAAATTAAGATCCTTTTAATCACTTAGCATCTGTGTTGTATCAAATGATCTAGAGTCCAAAATTCAAGTACCATGTAAAAAAGCATGTTAAAATGTAGTACTCAAAGAAATATACACACCTTCTAATTACTGAAAATGTTTTATGAATACCAGATTTCAATTTCTTTTTTTTTTTTTTAATATGAGGTCTTTCTGAAAAAGCTAGAAATTGAAATCAAGTACTCTGAGCCACCCAAATCAAATAAAACTTAAAACGTAAACAGGCAAAGCACTGAATCAGAACTGACACTACCTGCGATGGGTAACCTGCGTTTCCTGCTATTTGAGCCTGGGACTTCAGATGTTAACATCCGTTTAATGTAAGGCACTTGGCAGTGTGCTGCCCAGAGCAAAAATAAAAAATACATCACCTACAAAGTCAGAAATTCCTCCATGTGGGATCATATTTACCCACAGTATGAATCACTTAGACCTTCAGAGCCACAGCATAGACCTCTGCTGTTTTAACTAACTAATGTTAACAGTAACAGACTAGTATCCTCTAGGTAGAGCAGCACTAGAGAGCAAACCTGCCAGGGGTTGTACAGCTATTTTCTGGAAGAAGAAGAAAATATAAAGATTCAGGATTTTTGTTCCAGTACAGGATTCATAAGTGTGTACTTCAATAGTTAAAACACTTTGGTACTGTCTGCTTCTAGTCTAGTCTGTTTGCTTCCTCCCACCCACATTTCTGCCTATCAAATGGCAGGACTTTGCTTTAAAAACAGGCAAATGCTGGATCTCCTTGACAAAATGACAGCAAGATTTAACAAGGCAGTTAAGTCTTTTTTCCCTACAAATTAAACCTCATTTTCTGGGATGATTAAGTTTAAATGAAAACTCCATGAACAAAAAATCCCAACTCTAATTTACCAAAACCTTCATCCAGAGGTAGACATCTGGCATAGAAAACTCCAGTTTCTACTGTTGCAGTATGATAAAGTTTTAATTATTCAAAGAGAAAAATTCCAGACTACTATGATGAACAGATAATTTTAACTAGCACTAACAGTTCTGCCTGTGATCCGCATTATCCTGATTTTGAAACAACAGGATGGATCCTCCTTGAAACAGGTGATCCACTAATAGAAACTGCCTTTCTTGAAGAGTTTCTAGTCTAAAATAATCAAAATTAAAATGTTCGTGTTCCATTTTCATTATTAGCAGAGTGTCTCTATAGGGCCAATGCTTTAAAAGGCTGAGTGGAAGGGAATCCATTCTTGACTGCTGAACAGAATGGATCCTTAGTGGTGTCCTGCTAAGCATCTCTTAAATAGTAATTATGTTGTGTAAACTGGATTATAATAAATTATTTTGAAAAGAGTGAGAAGAACTTGTCATGCAAGTAGCTGATCCTTTAGAGCTTACTGCAATGATGCAGCAGATCATTGCAAATATGACAAGGCATTATCTATCTATGTTCTTGTATTCCAGAAAACTGTTTCTAAACCATTTTGCTATTTTTTAAGTACTTCTTTCAAAGATTTACAGCCTACTCATAAGGCCAAAAGAGGAAAAAGAGAGAAGAGATTCCCTGAACCAAATAGAGAAGAATAAGTTGCAAGCAATGACAAAGACAGGTATACAGAGTTGCTACCCCAATGCCAATGTTCGGTTTTCTCTACGTTGAACCTCTGACGTTTTCAGAGGTTGGCAATTATTGTTTTATCTTTCAAACTGAGACTACACATGCAACATAAACTTTGCATTGGAAGTGGTGCAAATCAATATGCTGGATTCAGGTTTCCTTTACAAGACAGACGTTCCCAAATTAGGTTAGTGTACGTATCCTGTAATAGATACAAATTTTGCTGCATATTACATCTAATTGAATTAGAGTCTAAACCAGCTCTCTCCACTAGAAGAGTGAAGGGTTTTGGTTTATTTCTAGATCCTAATGGCATTTCACATTTCCCCCTACATGCAAAAAGTTCAGAAATAACAGTTTTGCCTTAGGTTATCTTTTTTTGGATAACTTCAGCCATAAAACTTGGTGAACCCAGATGTAGCATTTGTAGTAAGTTACTCCATTTATTACATCAAATATTTCCAAGACTTTCTCTTTTGAAGGTGGTATGATATCTGTCCATATTTTGATGGACTTTCAATTTGAACATTCACCAGGTAAGCTGGAAATAACAACTGTGTGTATGGTTTAGATATCGAAAATCTACAATTTCAAACCCCGAACAAGCACCTTCAGTTGACATGTTTGACAACTCATCAAGCTTCTTACTCACAGCTTTACTATCATCATTCATAGATTACATGAGAAGATTATTTGTCTATTATTCTCTTTTTTTTTTTTTTTTTTTTGTCAGGTTTCTGCCTCATATGGATGATTTTGCCAGTCCTTTTCCAGTTCCTATGTAAAGTTCATGTTTACTCCAGCTCTTTTCACTTAGAGTTCAGGTATCACTTATTTAGACTTAAGATTTATTTGTCCATCAGCTTCAACTGTCATTGCTGTTAAAGATGCTGACACAGGGCAAGAATCATAACATGTCAGTATTAAACTACTAAGGATTATTAGGTATCCAACATATGAAATTGTATTTCAATTTGATCTGTTTGAGTTTAATCATTGCTCTTGCCACTCAAATTTGCAGTCTCTTCTGGTGCCAGTTCCTCCATACTTTCTGACATCCTTAATATCAATTTAAGTTTCCTCTCCAGTGGTGAGTAGTGTTATCTACTAGCTAGTTCTTAACAGTGATTTTAAAAAAATCACTAAGTTACGCAAAGTAAATTGCTCCATTGCTTTCTCTACTCAATTTCTTATCATAACTTGCTTATATTATTACTCTTTCATTAGGTAACAGATAACATACTTGGAAATACTATTATTCAAAGTACGAAGCAGTTGTAGAATTACTCTTGTAGTTATTATTGCTGATTGTTCCTGCATAATGCTTTAAAATTATAGTTTTCATGTATATTAAATTATGAGTTTTATCATTACTATGAAAAGTTGTGCTAAAAGCCTGCTGTTATTGAGAACAGCTTTCACCAGAGTATTAGCCAGCCCTTAAGATATCCTGGGTCTGGGGACACCTTAAATAATAAGCATCAAAACTGTGAAATTGATTTAGAACAGAAGAGGGCAGATCTCATATTCCTGCAACTATTTGCACTGCTGAACAGACACACTGCATTATTTTATAGGAATCAACTTTAAATGTTGCTGTTTTTATGCCCAAATAACCTAGGCATCCCTGTGGTCTACCAGGGATAACAGAAGTCACAAATAAAGTCAGATAATCACATGCACAGTGAAACAGATTTTCTTAGACAGAGGAAGATGACCAAAAAAAAGAGTTGGATGCAAGCAATCAAATTGCTGCAGTAGAAATCAAACCATCTTACTATGGGACCTACAGAAAGAAGCCACAGGAACAGTTTGCTTCTGAGAACTCCCTTCTGAATTCAATTTCAATAGCTCTTCAGCCACAAAAAGATTTTATTAAAAGCAAGTGGGATTAGTGGCATGATTTTATGCGATGAAAGCCAGACAGAGCTGGTTTCCTCCTGTACTGTTGACAATTAGTCCAGATCACAAGACTAGTTGCTACTCAACAAGACACCTAGCAGTAAAAACATTCCTCATCGTGACCATCCAGATGTTAAATCTCTTGTTACCCTGGACACCTGCCACCTCTTTCAGATGGAACAATCAATGCTTCAGAGACATAAAAGAGAAAAAAAAAATATTATTCAGAGTCAGCTTAAAAGACTGTAGCATAGGCAAAAGCAAATTTTGCTATCACATGAATGAGAGGCTACTTTTCATCCTGCAGGGAAGGCAGACATAAAAAAAGCACAGAATTGTGGCAGACCTAGAGGGAAAACCCTGTAAAGTCAGGTACAGTGATCCTACTGATGCCAAACAGAGAGAAACAGCCCTTTTGCAAAAGATGAAGAGCAATTCCCCATTCCCACAGCAGCAGCCACGAGCCCATCACTTCAGCTGACCCCTCCAGCACCATGACCAGCCTAGCTTTGCAGGGCACACGCCAACGGGACTTCGAAGCCTTCGCCATTTTGCTGTCTTCTGGCAATCTTCTGTATGCAACAATCTACCCTCCTTCTCTGAATAGGATACTATTTTGATCAGGATTGCACCGGATAATTACAGAAGTACAAATCTCTTGGGTTCTGACAACATTCTGAGAAAATAATGTGGGTTTTTTTGTAGAGGAAGAGAGAACCCACGTGGCTTGGTTTCCCAAATGTATATTGCCTTCCTGCAAGGACAGATGACATGCTATTGTCCTGCTGAAAACTAGAGGTCCTGATAAAGTTGTTTACTATTCTTAGCATCTTCCTGAGCAGAAGTTCTCTAAATATCTACTAAAGCTGCTGCAGTTTCTCAGCATCAGCTATCAGAAATTTGCTGTCCCAATAGCAGTGTTCTGTTCACCCAGTTGTTACCTTCCTGCATGCTCTCTGTCAGTTATGTAGTGCAAAAATGCCAAGATCTGTGGAATTATGGAAAAATATAATGTGGAGACAGCCTGTGAGTAGCTGAGCCTAATACGCAGCAATGAGGAATTTCTTGAATCTTTGGGGCTAATTTGAGTTAAAATCACATTTTTCTCATAAAGGAAAGCCAGACAGAAGGATTTTAATGCCTTCCTGGCTTTGTCAAAGTAGTAGGTTTTTTGCAGATCTAACCTTCCAGAACAGCATAGAATAAATTGCCAAATTTGAAGTTCTCCCCTTAAAACCAAAATACTACCTGCTACACTGAGTTGTTCTTTCAGTGTAGATCTAAATAGCTTTTTCATAGCAACCACGACTATATCAAGAAATGTTTGACCCAAGTCAAACAACAATAATGACCCATTCCTTTATTTTCACGTGACATACTCAAAATCTGTTGCTTTATAAACTGCCTTCCCTTACATACACTAAAAAGGCTGCTAAAGTTGTCTTCCAGTTTTAACAGATTGATGAAACTTCAAATACTAAAGCATCAAGCCAAATCATTCTCCATTTTTTGCAAGTATCCTTATTTGCAACTTACTAGATCTCTTGAAATGAAGTATTTAAAATTAGAAGATGCACCTTTGTTTTGGCACCGCTTATAACAGTTCGCTTAGTAGATTGTTACGGATTTTCTCAAAAGTATGTAACATAACTAGTCTTTATCCACTGTGTAAATTACACATTGAATTTAACGCTAACATAGCAAATGAGTATTTTAAGGACAATGTGCTTTTATTCTTCAAAGAACTAAAAGACACGTTATGAATTTATCTGAATTTGCTTAGACCAACCAGTTGCAGCCGGCAACAGTAGAGTTTTCTTATGGTTATGGACTTCGAAGACGTGTGTGATTCTGAACTTTGCCACAGCAGATGGAGAAGAGGTAGCTACCTCAACAGAAATCCCCAAAACAACTTTAATTATGAGGCAGTTTAAGATGTGGCCTGCAAAAAAGGCAAACTTGGCCTAAATCACCAAATGTAGAACACTAGCCTCTCTCCAGCTTAAGTGCCCAAACAGTTAATTTAAAGCAGCAGCAGAATTGCTCCTTTTTTCAGGACACAGAAAGAGGAAGAACTCAGCAACTGGAATTGTCATGATGTTGGAGACTTCATGCTATGCTTTTTTTTTTTTGTGTCAGTTAAAATCCATGTTTGAGGATCTTTAGCTCAGTACTATGGGCACTCATGTAAGAGAGGAGTTTGGCTCAAATGCCCATTGCAACAACTAGTTGGACATCTTATTTCGTGATGGTTGATGCAAAATGCATTACCTTTCCTGAGAGTCAGAAGATGTGAATTCTGCAATGGGATTCAAACCCAGCTCACCAGGATGTATGTGGGACATTACATTAATTCAAGCCACTCTAAAAAGTTGCAGCAGCACTGGCTTGACCACCCCACAAGCCATCTATTTGAATTAAAAGTTGGTGTCCCACTGTCTTCTGTAAAAAACCTCCTCCTTTAAGTGAGGTGAATGCTCTGGTCATGCTTCATGAGAAGGAAATCAATCCGTTTTGCATTTGGGTATAAGATGCATAGTGCTGCCCAATTCTGCAAAAACCGTAGGGGCAACTGTAGGACTGCACAGAAGAAAACTTTATGCAATGAGGGAATTGTAAACAGCAAGCACCTTTTCCTCCCCTCCAAGTATCAACAGAGACATTCTGGTGTGTCTGTGGGATTAGACAGGTGTTTCAAAGATTTCACCCCCAGACTGACGGATCTACATGACCTACATAAAATCTAAATCCCATCTTAGATATTCATAACCTCTTTTGGACCTCGATCCAGAGCTAGGTCTTTATACTTCAATAAGCAACTGGAAGAACTATTGATTACATAAATATATGCAAGCTGCTAAGGGTGAACATTTCAGAATATCCACAACTGGACAGCACAGTAACTGAGTTAACACAGACATAGTACACAAAATGAAATGTAAAACAGACTTAGGAAACCAATCTCCAGAAGCAAAAAACCTAATAAAGCCATGAACTTCTACATATGGATCATTTCTCATATAGGTATTTTCTTGCTGGCAAGGTAATGAGCTTGCATTTGTCAAAACCAAGAAATCTGTTTTAGAATGGCATATAAAGTACAATGAGTATGAATTCACGCAGTCAGACTTAAAGGCTGAAACTGTTGCTTAGACATAAAAGAGAGATCACAAAATAAGCACCCCCCCAAACCTTATGCTTTTGGGTTTCATGATCATTCAGATTGTCTGCTCAAATATATCCACCTGTCTATTGTTTTGCTGTCTACCTTAGTGTTTTTCTATAGAAGCAGCAAATCCCAGTCAGTCTGTTTCTGCAACACAAATGCATGAGACTAGTGACTGCAGGAGCAAACAGAATCAGTTTAAATCCTGTAAGACAAGTGAATGATATTACTTCACAAGTATGAAATCTGAGATCTCTTTGCCTTTAATTTAAAAAACCTGTACCTAATAATCACATTAAAGTCTGTTTGGCATGCCAGACAGCTTTTACTTCCTCTGTTATTTTTACAATTTGAACGTCCTTTGTAGTTACTGAAATGAATTTATGCCTTTCACCAAATATTTTTTTTTAAACTTTTTATCTATAAGGGTAGGTATTGTCAAGTACAATATACTTCTATAATTTCACATCTAAATGCCTTTTCTCAATTTTTTTCTATGATTCTATGATTTTTCTCAATTTTTGAATTCAGCAAAAGTTGACAATCATTAGAAATCTTCATAAGGCTTAGCATTTGTCAAATCAAACAATATAAATTTTGCAGAAATAGTAGTCTTGAAATTCCATTCCATTCATTATTTATACTATGTTATAGGGTGTTCACAGTACTTAGGAAATTCAAACGTAACTTTTATACTTTGTTTTAAAAGGTCAATTATTTCCTTAAGTATTAGAGGACAGGAATGAGAACTAACCCTGGAGCAACAAATTCAGCAAGGAAAATGGGTCAAAGAACAGATGTTTAGAGGATGACAGAGAGCAGTGGTACAGGTAACCAGGTCAGCAGGCAGGAACCCTGATTAGAGTTAACTGAACTCCATTTCCCTTTCATAATCAAAATACTTGAAAATCTAATTTATAACACCAGCCAATTGCAATAAAAATGACTTTAAAAGCTGTAGAAGCTTTCAGTTGTGAAAGCAGTAAGATTTTATTATACTAAACCAGCTGAAAATCATCTTTATGGGAAAAGATTGCTAAATTCCCAATATGCACATATTAAAATGACAATTAGCAATTTAAATAATTAAACATACTGATAAAATGAGCACAACTTAACCTCATCTATTTTGGGTTGATTATTCATTGGCTGTTAAAAGATGTCTTCCTGAAGAGAGACAAGACAAACATATCCTATATTTAACATGACAAAAGTTAAAGTAATAAGCCTTCTTACAGTATGTCTGCACCACGGTTGCAAGCTTAACCCAGCTCTGAGCTGAAAAGCATATGAATATGTTGCAAAGATATTTATGCTGGTATCACATGAGGCAGCATAAATAGAAACAGCAGAGCTGAATGAGCTCAGGGGCACTACAGCAGGGACGTAACTGTTTATTGTTGGATTTTGGCTGGCACTTTCCCAGTGGCCTGCATCACATCGGGTGGATGTACCTGTTTGGACAGGCAATCTGGCAGACATACCCATATAATGGGCCTTATAGTAATCCTTATTTGTGCATTTTTTTGGGAAATAACAATTAACAAACTTAAATGTCTACAAACCCCCAATTTGAATAGTAGTAGAAAAGAAAACAACAAGTTTACTTTCTTAGGAATTACTGAATTTAAGAACAGTCAAGCTAAGGTATATGCAGTGATTACTAACCAACTACAGTGACTATCTGGCTTTAATTTTACATTTTTTAAAATGAGTTCACACATGCTTCCAATTGTAGGGAAGGTTTTGTTTCCTCCCCCTTTCCTCCTAGATAGCTTGCACTTGCTAGTCTAATCATAGACCATATGAAGAGAAGGACCTGACCTCAGGCAAGAATCACTACATTGATGTTGTTTCTTGCAGATGTTTGTGTAACCTGTTCTTAAAGGCCTGCAAATATGGAGACTCCACAGCAGCTTATTCCACTGCTTTATCATCTCCATTGTAATTCTTTGCCCCTTAATGTCTAACTCTGCAGCCTGTGATAAAATTTGAGGTGATTACTTCTTGCCCAATAAAACTAATACAGTGCACAAGCCCCTTCCTCTTTTGTTTTCTTTTTATGTAGTTGAATACTTACATCTTCAGTTCTCATTTTCTTTCAGTTCAACAACATGAACTCCTTCACAATCTTTCCTTGTAGGTCACACTTTAGAGACCTATTACTCTCTTTATTCTCATCTGGACTCTTTATATTGAATCACGTGTTTAAGTGCAATACTGAAAACTAGACACAAACTAAGGACGTAGATGCAGGTTTACCATCCTCCTGTTTGTATATTCTCAGTAAGATGCTTGCCTTTTTCACAACAACTCACTGGTTGTTGACTTGTATCTAAGCTCATTATCTCCGCCAATCCACGTTCCTCCTGCTTTTTAAGAGCTACCCCTAGCCAGTTGTTTGGCATCTTTTATTTGTGAACCTGATTACCATCTTGCTGTGTGTCCTTGCATATATTGTCTGTTTAATTTCACCCTATTTTTTGCATCTGATTTTTCCAATTTGTCCTGACCTTTTTTAATTCTACTCATCTTCCAATAGACTTTCAGTTCCTCTTAGCTTTGTAAGATTTACATGTGCTCACCAGGTTCTGGGCTATCAAAGTCACGTTCTAGCAAAATCAAGGAAGAATTTTCCAAGCTGAACCAATCTCTCTGGAAATGAGTCAGACACACAAACTTTCTGGGCCTTCTTTGTCTGTGAAAAAGCAGTATTAAAGCTCCAAGCATTAGAAACTTTGCTTCATACTGGTCCAAAACTCATTAACATAATGACAGGAGGAAAACTCAGAAATATATTAAAAAAAAATCCAAAACAAATAAACCCACCAAACTAAGTTAAAACAACACCATGAAGCTGAAAAGTTCACAAAAGCCAGGAACACTCTCCCCTCAAGTCACTTCATCCTGCTTAAAAATTGCCAGTGGAAACAAATACAGTTTGATGTAGGAATTTACTTTTTAAAAAAAGGAAGGAGTTTAAGACAATTTAAAATGGAATTTCTTTGGGGTGGTTAGAGGGACTGAATTTCACTGATGCTCTTCTGGCATATATGAATGGTTTCAGCTTATTCTTTAAAAAGTATTGCAATATTTTTCTAGCCTTTTTTTTTCTGAGGAAGAAAGCTTTGAGACAGAAGCAACAATGGAGAGATCATTTGGGACTGGATTACTTTGAACTGTTTTTATTAACACCTATTTAGCTAATCTACTATTAAAAAGGGTTTGAATGCTTAAAATCACATGGAAACAAGCACACTGTACCTTGTCAATCCTTTCTGCTATAGTTCTCTAACTGTGAAAGGAAACCCAAGCCTTACTGCTCTTGATACTTTACAGGAGAAGAAACAAGCAGAAAGTGGTCTCAAGTTTTTAAAAAATATTTCCTTTGTCACAGAAAATGTGGGAAAAACAAATTCAAATTTGCCCTTGAATGTTTTTCTTTTTTAAGATCTAGTGCATGTGCCAGATAATACACACTTCAAACTCTCTCTGGCTTGACTAATGTTAAGTTAGCTGTAAGCAAGGGATTCCCAAACTCTGCCACACAAGCTATTTCAAGACAGCACCTCATACACCAAAACTTACCTCCCTGCACCTCTCCCAGTGGAAACATGGAACAGTTGTTTGGGCAGCAAACACTGCCTGCACATACAAACACCTCTTTTTCTGTGCATGAAGTTTAACAAACCCAGAAGTTTTTCCTGCAGCTTTAGCGTAACTTTTCTTATTCAATTATGGTGATGCCCAAGCAAAATAAGAATCTTTGCTGTAAATTTAGATGCTATTCTATGTCACCTTCAACAAATATAAAGGATAAGCTGTATGTCTTGTTCAATAGCTGAATGGATATATCTGAAGTAGTTCCCAGTTTCAACATGTCTGATACTGATGCAATAACAGTTTGAGATCCAGAGAAGTTTCCAGGAAGCTTTTGTTTAAGTGTTTCCTCTTAAAACCTAATCGCTATAACTCTGTGCAATGTGATGATAAAAGTAGCAGAAACTCTAGTAAGTAGTCTGTGTCAGGAAAGCTGACCTAGAATTATCAGCAGTGGGAAATTTTTAGAGAAGTAAAAACTTGTGTGGAGAACACTTATATTAATCATATAGTTGGAGGTCACTGGAAGTAAAAAGGATTACACTCAGACCTTTCTTCACACATAAAAATCCCTGAAAATTCCTTTTTTCGTACAAGAAAATGACCGCTCTTAGAACATACACCTTTCTTTCATTTCTCTTTCCAACTCACTGAAGAGAAGAGTATGTTGCTCAAGACTTCTCACCTAACGGAAGAAGCAAGTGAGCTTTGTTTTTTCTTTCCACTACTGGATGCGTGCAAGTATGGTGGCCAAATATATTATGCAAAGGATTTTTAATAAAGAATGTTTTTACACCTGCATCAAGGAATAAAGCACAAGATGGGTGCAAAAGGCAGTCTTAAGACAGTGTTAGTTTTGTGATGGGTACATGTGGAATCATTCCACATGGTTGTATTATCAGTATCAAGCAAATTAATCAGTTTTTCCAAAGCAATCTCAAAAGACCTTTCCCATGCACACTGCATACTACGAAGCCATGTGAAATATTTTTGCTGTTAATATCGGCTTAGTAAAATGTAGCATCTTTTTAATAAAGCCATTCCACTTCAGTAGTATGAATACTTCAGGAGTATGATAAACAACACAAAAAAAGACTTAATTTCATTTGCATAGCAGGTTAGTAACTTCTTGCTTACATCCACTTATTTGCAAATAATATGTGTTGTTCTAAAATGATAAGAATGCAAATGGTTTGTTTTCTAGTATATGTAACAGAACTGTATAGATGCACTAAATCTTTAAAAATAAACTTTTAAAAATATCTTTTTGTGATTATATCAACAGGGGGAAAAAACCACTTAAGAAGTACACAAATTGCCCAGGCGGCTATAATGGGTTACGTTTCACTCTAGCCAGAGGCTTTGTTTCCCATTATTTAAGATAATTCCTGAAATATAATAAATAAAGAACATCTAATCTCAAAACGTACATCAACAGATTTAAACATTATTCTCATTAACCCCTCCAGAGCCTATAGAATAGGGTCAGCTGAAAGGGCTTTCAAATGGTCCTCAGCAGACACTATATCATGTTCTAGTGATCTATTGCTTGAAAAGGAAAAGTCTTTTACAGCCTAGCCCCTAAGGGTTTTAAGATCATAACACTTAAAATCCGTAAGTACAAGCTTTCTTTGATATCTGGTACAATACTATAAAATATGAATTAACAAGGATATTAATCATTTTACACAATATCATTATTAACCATGCTATAATCCAGAAAAAGGGACTGAAATAGTATCATATGTATAACTCGCTTTAAAGTTTGTAAAGATATTTCAGTTTAATTAATGGAAACCACCTGTCTAAACACCATTAGCTCATCTACATTTTTTAAGGACTGGCTTGAAACAGAAATGTAATCTTTAACCAAGTCACACAAACATTCGCTTGCAGTGAAAGGAGGTTGCTGCAAAACCTGAAGCGCATTGTTTTTCTGTTATTGGGTTACAGTAGCTCAAGTCTGTAAGCACCAGAATCCCCCATCCAGCTGATCAGTTACAGCTGTTAATTGTGGAGGGAGAGACTGGCTGACATCTGCTTCTTGCATAGTTAGTTAATGGTTCACTTCCAGGTCCTAAAAGGATTGTAGCCTCTCTGAAAAGACAATGTCGGCCCCCATATACGTCTGCCTTCTACACTGCCTGTCTTGTTCTGGTTTGTCACTCTCTCTACAATGCAAATCTGAGTGAACTCACATCTGCCACTGATCGACCCAATTCGTGAGCAATCTTTTCCCATCGACCTGGGGTCCCCCCTGGGAACTTAACCATACTTCTTGTCAGCTGGCTGAGGTCCTCCTCTGTCCATTCAGGTGCCTGTAAAACATTTGTAAAACATTCATTACACTGGGATATTGGACATATTTTTGTGAGGTAATATACTGAAAAAAAAACTTCAAACGAATTAATCAACTTGTGTAAAAAAAAAAAAATTAACAGTTTCAAGTATCTGGGTGCCATCTCCCTGTGCTGTTGCCAAAAAAACGCGTAAAAACAACAGACCAACAGTAAGACATTAAAAATCCTTAACACTCAAAAAATGCATTTTGTTTATTGTACACATTAACACATTTAATTTCTGTCAACATTTATACAATGTACATAACACTATAAAATGCAGTAAAGATAAAAAGCAACAATACTTTTATTAAAGATTAAATCACAGTTTAAGATGCAAAATTTTAGACATTTAATTGCATATCTAAGATTTTTCAGCAAAGACAAAGAAAATATCCTCAATTTTTACCTTTTTAAAAAGCCTCTAAATAAAACAGAACAGTCATTTTAGCTTTCTGTCACTGTAATCATCCTATGTTTTACCGTTTTGAGATGATTCAGGAATGAAATCTGTTGATTCTAATATTCCATTAAGACTATTAAACAACACCCCTCCCCCGCCAAAACACGGTTATGCCACAAAACCAAACCGGATGCTTCTACCACCCAATAACCAAAAGCTATAAAAATGTTTTGCTCTAACTACATAAGACAATCTGTTAAAAATAACTGTCTTCATAACGGCCAAATAAAATGAACAAAGCAAGGAACACACAATTATAGCAGTTTAAGGCATGAAATCACACTTGCCTTAGAAGGCAAGATGCAGTAACCATCTTTGACATTTGCAGCGTCTTTGGCAACGACTGTAGAGCGGAATCTTTGCTACCACCAGTAGTTGCCATTTTATTTATTTTTAAGGAATTCTTTATGACATACCTCTTCTAATCACCATTTCCGATAATGAACAGGCACATATCAAGCAGTTTGCATTACAGAGCCATCAGCACAGAACAACAGTCAGAGGTGACTGACCCCAGGGACCATCTCCACAACTACAGCAAGGCTTCTCCTGACACTAATCCTGCCTGTCATTCTCCCACTGTGCTCTAACCACACTGACATCCGCCTGCCGCACTGCAAGCTTAACGGGGCCCTTCCTGACTTTTTACTGTCTCCCCCAATCAATGGTTCAAGCGTGCTCTTTTCAGCATGTCCAAATGGCAGCTTCACTCATAATCAAAGTGCATTGCTCCTGTTAAAGGGCTTCCCGAAAGGCTCCACCATTTGCATTCATTTGCAAAGCAAACTACTTTTATTCACTTTGTTCTGCTATCAAGAGTGTTCCCTGAAGCAGATAAATTGGCATAAATACAACCTGCCACTTAAAAGACAGTAAATAATAGTCAATAGTAGCAAGGATTTTATCAATCGTCCTAGTTTGGATCCATGTAGTCCTTTATTCAATGCTGAAAGCCTCAGACATTCATATTTGGATAGTTTTTAATACAAGTGTAAAATGAATTATCTATGATGATTCAAATGCAAGACGCTTAAATAACGTGTGTATGTGAGAGATCTCGCAATACATTACATACATTATCATACAATTACACTCTGGCCTACAGAAGAAATGATAAATACATAGAAAATCTCCACATTGCACAACCACCTTATTACTTTTATTGTATTAAACAATATACTCCATATATTTATTTATTATATTATACACCATATATACATTTTATACTAAAATATTTCTCAGAGATTTTTAGAAGGGAAGATTTGGGGTACTTAAATGTTCTACTTTGAAAATTTGCATCACTGTAATTTAAATAAGGAATTCTTCTAAGATTTTTGGTTGAAAGTCTTTTGTTAAAAAATTAGTCAAATTTCATACCTCAAAATTAGCCTTAATATGCAGTTTACTGTAATTTTCTATTTAATTTGTATTAAAACTTTGTGGGTTTTTTTTGCTGTTTTTTTTGGGGGGCGGGGTGGTGGTGTTTCGGGGTTTTTTTGTTTGTGGTTTTTTTTTGTTGTTTTTTTTTTTTTAAAGGTAAATTCACAGCTATTCTCTCCTACCATATCCAAAGCATATCTAAGCAATTACACACGGAAATCAAGATAATCTTTTCAGTGATGTACATGCATCAGAAGCTCTCTGGTAAGTTTTATTTTCAGACTTTTTCAGTGAGCTTTGACTTTCCTATGTGCTCAAAACTTTACTAACCATTTGTAAATATTACAGAAGTCATAAGGTTATCTTCCTAAATAACAGACAAAACTACAATCATTCTGTAGATCTGTAGCTAATTTTATAGTTAATTCACAGCACAAGAATTCATTAGCTACATTAAAATATCAACTTGTTAATCTTACTTCAAGCTGACAGTAATTTTAGAATGTGAAGATCTAAAACATTTATAAATTTGGAAAATCTTTGAAAAAGCTTTTAGAAAATCCACTTTCAACTGCTAAAGCTGTAAAGAGCTTTTGTGAATTTGCAATTCCTCAGCAACAGTTAATTGTGTCTTTAGATGCAACAGCGCCTACTGTGATCCAACTACTACAAGCAGCTATGAGGGTGGTCATGGTGTGAATGTATTCTCCCTGTTCTAATCTGTAGCCAACTGTAACTGCAAGAGTCAAACAAATGCATAAACATACTGCTTTGTCACCTAAAACCATGTGTGTCCAATATTACGGAAACACTGGGCTAAAATTCATCTCTACAGTAAAGCAATGGAAGACACCACATGGTGAGGGGACAGCTGTTGTTACTACACAAGCATTCAGATTTTGCATCAAAAAGCCCTGTTCTGGGATTAACTCCCCATACTGAATACAAAATTAAAAGTACAGAGTTATGGTCTACAGTCTTTAAAATGAAAAAAAACTACAAGTGTAGATATAAAAAATTCATAGCATTCCCATAAATAATCATTTAACATGGTTTATCATACATAGCTGGCAATATTGAAGGATTAGTTCACCTAAACCACTATGCACCTTCTATAGAAAAGAAATATGAATGTGGTTTATTGTTTATCATCACTCTTACATGTGTATCTGCACTTAGCAATTCCATACTACCTCTTTCAGCATGAGAGTTTTACACTATTAAGATTTTTTTAAAATACGAGCAACTCTATTTTCAATTACACTAAAAGCAAATTTTTAGACCATAAAGCATTTCTTTTCAAGAAAAAAGTGTGACTTGTTTAGACCTGTTAACATTAATAAGTATAAAACTATATACCCTTTTATTGATAAAATTGGGAAGCAGCTAGTATTTGAGTGTTTATAAAGAAACTTTAAAAGTTATTTATATTGACTTGACAATATGAGATAATTGGATTTTTTTAGATTAAATTTTAGCTTTAGACCATTTCTTCCTGTCATCAATATACTGTAGATTCAATTAAAATCACTGTTGTATGGAAGTTTGGATAATGTTTTCAATCTGGCTAGGACTTTGTGCTATGCTTCATCTAATTTTGCTGACTCACTGATTTGAGCATGTCTAGTCCATGATCTTTAAGTAAACCATTAGGCAGCATCTATTTAAAAATACCTGTGCAAACGTTTGTAGAACAAGGGTCCTAGAAAATCCCAGACAGTTTTGCAATTCAGGATACATTTAAATTACAAGAAGGTGGTGTTTCTATCCAGTAACTGTAAGAACAGAATGTAAAAGTATTCCTGATTTAATTTCTTGCCCATAATGTCTTATTTTTCTTACATTATTCTTCCATATTCTTACAATTTCTTGCTGTACCTACACGAAGTCTGAAGTCAGTCTTGTTTTATCAAGTCTAATACACATCTGGCATTGTGATCCAACTGTGGCTGAATATGCTACAGTTCTAAAGATCTCTTGTGAAGCTCTGAAGATCTGCTAAAGGGTATTAATGATCTGAACTCATATTCAAAGCCACAACATGTTCACGTAACCCTTTGTTCCTTCCAAGCCATAACTCAAATCCCATTTCCACCAGTACAATTTTTATTAATTGAGCCACCAAAACCATAAGGGCAGCTATATTGTTTCAGACCAATGGTCAACGTAGGCCAGTAAGCTCCTAATTTGTGGTCAGGGAGTGCAGCTGCAGTAAACTTTACCACATACTTTGTGATAACAAGGAGGACTATATTTATCATTCATCCTTTCCATTCCCACTCTGCTTTGAAAAAACAGGGGCCATATGCAGATACTAAGAGTAAGAAGGCGGCAAGCATATAGGTTACCTATATTTCCCCTAATACTTTCCCTAACTCCAATTATTTTCAGCTCAAGGAATTTCTCTAGGCTGATATATTTTATCTATTTAGTAACCCTCAATGAATCTCTTTCAATGTTTTTTCCGGTCTCCCCTGAAACTATGTCAACTTTCTGGATTTGAAACATCATCTTCATGAGGAGTTGTATAATGGGTAGCAGATGTGTACAAGGAACCACCTTATTTTTGTCTGTTTTGAACCTGGCTCCTGCTAGCTTTGATGACACCTAGCTCTTGGCTTTGAGTGAAGAACCAGCAAATAGTCTAAGTCTACTGACTTCGATGTCACTTACAACTTTGTTCAAAATATCCCTCTATAGTATTCCCCTGTAAGTTGTCTCTTCCTGGCTAAAGAGACCTAGTCTAGTCAGCTGGTTTCTCATGTAAAAGCCATTTTATGCATAATACTGCCCATGATGCCTTGTTCTAAACCACCTGCAATTCCATTATAATCAATCTCTTTGAAATGAGGTACCAAACTGCACACAGTAGGATTAATCATAAGTTTATACAGTGGAATAAGGACTCTTCTGTTTTGCTCTCTATTCCTTTCTTAACAATTTCTAACATTTGCATTGGTTTTTTGAATGATACTGAGCTGACGTTTTCAGTGAAGCCAGCACTTATAACTCCTAAGATCTCACTCCTCAAGGATCACGGCCAGCTCAGGGCTCATCATCTTGTGCATGAAGTTAGGACAGTCATCCACTATATCAACATTTGCATCACTTCGTATTTACGTACTGGGAAGTTTTTCTGCAATTTTATTGCCCAAGCAATCAAACTCGTAAGATCACTCTGCAGTTCTTCAGTGTCTGTTCTCATCTTCATTATTCCAAATAATACTATCACTGATAAACTCTCTCGCCTCAAACCTCACCTTTTTACCATATTCTCATGTTCACTATACTACATGAAAACACTGAGCAGCACAATTCCTAGCAGAAACCCAGCCAAACTCCACTGCTAACCTTGCTCTACTGAAAGAGCTATTTATTTCTACCCTCCATCTCCCATCTTTTAACTAATTACTTATCTGGGAAAATATCCTTCCTCTTATCCCATGACTGCTTTCTTTCCTTAAAAGCCTACAAGTCTTGTTAAACCCTTCTGGAAAATCAAGCGGACTTTATCAATCAGATCACTTTCTCCCTGCGTATTTGTTAATCCTTCAAAGAAGTCCAGAGGGTTTAAGGCAGGACTTCCCTTTATAGAAGCAATGTTCAGGACTCCACGCAGATCCTATTTACCTGGTGCTCACTAATTCTGTATTTCAGTTTTTGATAGTTTTCCCTAAAGAGATTTCAGATGTACAGGCCTGTAAAGGTCCCTGAATTCCACTAACAACTTAATAAATAAACAGAATGACACATTTGCCATTTCAGTCCTCAGGCACCCAAGAAAATAAACAGTTAATTGAATTATTTAATCCTTAAATTTTCTTTGAACTCTTGGCTGCATATCCTCTGGTCCCAGTAACTTAAATAATTTAATCTTAAACAATATATTACACAGGTCTAAAAGAACGTTAGAGATTAATTTTAGAATTTTTCAAAGAAACTACATGTAAATATGGAGGTACAGCTAATTATCTTCACTTATATCATGAGCTTGTCAAGATAGTAACCTAACCATAATCATTTTTGTTTATACTATTCCTCACACAGGAACGCCTTCAGCATTAAAAGCATTAAAATATTAAACAATATACATAATGTAAGTAGACAACGGCTCTTAGAGAAGAGTGAGAGCCTAAGAAGAGAAGCATGAAGTTTCATCTGCCTCAGGATCAGATCTTCTACCACGTGCAGCAGCAAATGTTCTACGACAGAGCTCACAGCTGCCCCCAACCCGGATTACGGACTTCTTAAGCATGAAGTTGAATCCATTTCAGTTACAAAGCCAATGATGAAGTTGTCCACTCTCCTCATCCCATTTTTGCTCTTAATCAACATTATAAGCTGGCTTTCTACACACATTGTTTCTCACTTCTCACTGTACCCTGCTGCCTTTTCATTTCTCTGTCCAACATATTTCTGCACTGCTCTACGACTCTATACATAATACAGGAGAGAGAAAGCAAAAAAAACCCCAAACCCAACACACTACCAGTAAGCAGCGTGGTTTCTTTAATTTCTAAACACGCAGTTGAAGACAATTTTTCTGCAGTTGAAGAGTCCATAGGAAAAGATAGGATTCCTCAGGAGAGATTTTTCTAGACCTTSCCTGTTTCAGAATGGGGATTTCCCAGACATTTCAATTAGTGCTGCCCTGAGTAATTCTGCACCACCCCTTGCAATTCACCACACTATAGACCATTTGAACAGATCCTTGCAGATATACATGAAACTCCTCTAGTGACATTTTGCAATAATGAAAATGTATGTTTCCTGTTCTTTAATTAAGCATTACTCTAAAGATCTTCCCTTTCATTTTACCATTATTCTGTCTCTATAAGAAGTCTTGCTGACAGAACCTGTCAAAAGCTTTATAAAATCCAAGTACACTGTAAAGCTCTAACAATAAGGCATAGCTTTTCTTTAAATTCACACTGACTTTTTACTATTATTTTAAAATTGGCGCATCTAATAGTATCATTCATTTAATAATTTTAAAAAATTACCCAGTATGGAATTCATGCTAACCAGTCTGTACTTCCCAGAATCCTCAACGAAGCTCAAAAATTGGTATCCTATTTCCATCTCTCATTTCAAGGCTCATTTAAGTAATTGCTAAAATATTAACAGTAGTATTAATTACAGTTCTTTTTAGGTCAACTAATGGTGAGGACCATCGTTCCAAGCAATTTTTTATTTATCAACTTCAGATGAATGCTTCAATCTAAAACACTCCCTCCCCACTTGCCTTCAATACATGATGTCAAAAACTCCCTAAACTCCTTTGTAGTTAACACGGGTGAAAAGGACTTTTAGCCCTAGCATCATCTTGAAACTGCTTTATATTTTGATCATCCACTACTTCAACAAAATCCTTGGCAGTGTTCCTTCATCTATTTTCTTTGAAAAAAAGTAATAATTTTTTGTTCTTGGGCTTACCTTATTTTGGATTTGTATTTGACTTGCAAATCTTACGCTTTTTTGCATAAGCCTTTACCTTTCTGAAGCTTTTTCCCCCCCAATTAAGCAGCTATCTTCACTTTTTAGTCTGAGACAAGAATAACTTAATTCCAGTAAAATGGGTATATTTGAGATTCTTCCACTGGCTACCATATTGATTATTCACAATTTCGACTTTTTTTTTTTTTTTTTTAAACTTCAAGCAGTCTGTTAACCCATCCTAATTGCATGTCAACAGATGATTTTTAAACATGAACAAAAATAAATCTAAGTTTACTTCGAGAGTTTAAGCATATTAGAAACCAAAATGCAAATATGTCCGTAACTGTGTAATATCAATATAACAGCTCCCATATGTTTTCGGGAAAGCAAAACCAGTTGCCATCTATTCAGAAACATCAACTAAAATCTTTATTTACAAGTACATTTCACAGCTAATGAAGGTCAAAAAGGAATTATTATTCAGCTTTCTCATTCCTAAGCTGTACATATATCCAAGGGGTTGCCTAGGGTGAGGCAGCCAGCCACATGCATCATGACTGCCTCGGCTAAGAAAAAAAGGAGTGTAATTGTTGTAGGCGACTCCCTTCTGAGGGGAACGGAGGGCCCGATATGCCGACCGGACCCATCCCACAGGGAAGTCTGCTGCCTCCCTGGGGTCCGGGTTAGAGACATTACTAGGAAACTCCC
>JAYKAV010003036.1:54806-96292 GCA_035582835.1 Phoebastria nigripes | reverse complement strand
ATACACCTGTTGCCTAAGGGGGAAAGCAGGTTTTTTTTTTTTTTTTTTTTAATATATATATATCTTAATTAATCTCAGCAGGAAGGCTGAGTGAATAATAGATTCTCCCACCGCCACCTTCGGCAGTATTACATGGTGCTGCCAGGCTATTCCTAGACTTACAATAAGCCATACCTTAAGACTGAAAAATTTGTGTTCTAACAGACAGACGAAAAGTGGGGGAGCAGGATGAGAAGTAAATATAAATCAAGTTAAGAACCAGCTACATGAAGCAGTAAGACAATTTTTTTAAGTTATGACGATATTCAGAAAGTTGCAGATACTCGAAAAACAGTAGTAATCAGTCATCTAACAGAAAACGTAGCAAACAGTGACTTAAAAATGAAGCACTGGATGAGCTATATACTCACAAGATTATTGCTATTATACTACATTCATTCCAACAACTCTGGCTTTCACTTCTAGCCATTGGCCCTTCTGTGTCTTCCTCCCGGACTAAGCGGCCCTTTAATAACAAGTATTTTCTCCCATGAAGGCACCTGCTAAGTTAAAAGGTCACTCTCCAAGTATCAGTAGATACCATTTCCAACCCTTGAGTAATTTCTACAGATTTTCTTTATGTCTGTTTTCCACCTTTTTTCATGTAAATCCGCAAATTACAAGAAGCCGTTGAGAGCTGATCTTTCCTCCCCTTTCCTACTCATTATTTATTCCTACTTTGAGAATTCAGAGCCAAGAGCCATTTGTAATACTTTCTGTGAAAGTGCTCCAGTTCTTCATAAAAAATCTGTAGGGGAAAGCAATGCTGAGCAGTAATGTTCAGGTTTTGCAGAACAAGAAAACCTCAAAAAACATCTCTAAATTACTTTAATAAAAATATTTTCTTGTCAATAGAGCTGTAATTGCTCTAAAATAATGACTTATTAATGACTAGTCATTGGTATGAACGATCATCTGGTTAAAGCTACATCACCTGGAAAAACAGGGGAGGTAAAAAGAATGAAAACACTTCAGTATTTTATTGGAAAAATCTTTAGAAATGTGATAGGAAAAGTGAGAGTTTTTTACCAGGTGTCTGTGGCAAGATTTTGGTAGCTGGGGTGGCCCCTCTGGAAGGAAGTAAGGGGCTGCCCCGTGTTGGACACAGCCAGCTCCAGCCAGCTCCAACAGACTCACTGCAGGAGACAGATGAGCCCGTCAGCCAAGCTGGTGGCACCTCTGGGGAAATACATTTAAGAAAGGGCACAGCAGAGTGAAGAGTGAAGGAAAGTGTGAGAAACAGCCCTGCAGACACCAAGGTCAGAGCAGGAGGGGGAGGAGGTGCTCCAGGCACCAGAGCAGAGATTGCCCGGCAGCCCACAGAGGAGACCATGCTGGAACAGATATCCATGCTGCAGCCTCTGGAGGACCCCACGCTGGAGCAGGTGGATATGCCCTGAAGGAACCAGGACCTGTGGAGGACCCATGCTGGAGCAGGTTTATCCTGAAGGACTGCAGCCCGTGGAGGACCCATGCTGGAGCAGGGAAAAGTGTGAGAAGGAAGGAGCAGCAGTGAGGAACTGTTACAGACTGACCAAACCCCCACATACCTCATCCCCTCTGCGCCACTGGGAGCAGGGAAGAGGTAGAGGAATTGGGAAAGAAGGAGTGAAGTTGAGTCTTGAAAGGAAGCGAGAGGAAGGTGTTTCAAGTTTTGTCTTTGTTTCTCACCATCCAACTCTATTTTAACTAGCAATAAATTAATTGTCCCCAAGTAGAGTCTGTTTTGTTTGTGACAGTAATTGATTACTTGATCTCCATGCCTTTACCTTGACCTACCAGCTTTTTCATCCTATTTTCTCCTCCAGTCCTGTTGAGGAGAGGGAGTGAGAGACTGGCTGGATAGGTACCTGGCAGCCAGCCACAGTAAACCCACCAAAGAATTATGAAGTAACAAATTACAACATCCTGGTTTGTATTCAGGAGAAGTTTTGGGGAAGAATTCTTTGGTGATCTCCCCTCAAAACTACAGTAGAAGATTACCGGCATCTATGATTGCTGTTGTTGGTTACAACAGCACAAATACCAGATTTAAAGTAAAACTCTGCTAGCAGTACAGTAGTCTGCAAATCTACCTCCACAAGAAATAAATTTAAAAAATTGTTATTTATTGGGTATAACAAAACAAATTGGTTGGATTCCCTACACTAACCAATGATAATTTTAGGTAAAAGTTATTGACTTCTAATCAAAAGTTACTCCCTCAGTGATTTAGGCACTTCTGAAAAATTTATTCACATTTTTTCTTTTTTTCACTAGCTTATAAAAAAGGAAAATCTTCCATGGCTGTCTACATTCTAAAGATGTTATTGTCACCTCTTTTAAATGGCAGCATGTCTTGGTTGCTTTCATGATCACAAAGGTTCAAAGAGATCACAGATAAAAACAACAATTCCATAAAACACAAATAAAATGAGCATATATGAAAAGGACACAAAACCAAGAACAAAGTTATTAGAGTGTAAATGTCCTCATTTAAACTTAGAGAATAATTACTCCCTACACAGTCCTCAAATAGTATCAGAAGCCTAAATTAACTAATGAACTTATTACCCCTAGCTTTCTTTAATGAGAGGTGTTTTGAAGAATCATTTCTATTTCAGTCTTCCTTGATCAGGAAAGACATGACTTATATTTGATGAATAAGATGTTTCTCTCAGAATACTTTCCTTTAGTCAATTAAAACTGACATCACCCTTGCATTCTTTGAGAATGGAGTTAAAGACAATGAGTAAATGCATACCACTTAACAGTACAGAATCACACAATGGTTGAGGTTGGAAGGGACCTCTGGAGGTCATCTGGTCCAACACTTTGCTCAAGCAGGGACACCTAGAGCCAGATGCTAAGGACTATGACCAGACAGCTTTTGAATACCTATCTCCAAGGAGGGAGACTCCACAACCTCCCTGGGCAACCTGTGCCAGTGCTGTGCCACTCTCTCAGTAAAAAAGTGTTTCCTGATGTTCAGAGGGACAGTCACATTTGTGCCCATTCTTGTATCCTGAATCACATTCTTGTATCCTGAATCACAAAGCCCTGTTAAAACAGTTAAATTTGGGTGAAGGTATAAGTAATTTATAGATTAGGAAATCATTAACAAAGATAAAAGTTTTCAAAGTTACACTTAAAATTCCACATGGCTTGAGGAAAAAAAGGTATCTATCAGTGTAGAAATGCATCCAAAATCCCACAACTTCTCCATGCATTCACAACACATACATGGAGGCACAGCCTCCTATAATCTGCTGTTGCACTTCTAGTAAATTTGAGTTTTGTTTTCAGAGGTCATCCTTCCTATGGTATGAGGGATGACATTTCAGGAGCTACAGTTCTCTTAGTACATCTCTCAGTACATACTCATCACATAATTTATTGCCATCCTTCTCCTGCTAGCCCACTCACATCAAACTTCGAAAATCCCAGAACAAAAAGTGTATTTTTTCTTACATTATACTCTTCCTCCTTTCTTAAGCAGATCCACTAGTTGTGCTGACACTGCTATATGCAAGACACCAAGTTACGAGGATGGGATACGAATTGAAAGACTGTTCTGTGATGACTTCTCCAGCAATGGTCTAATTTAACGATACTAAGAACCCTTCTTGGTAGTGAAGCTGCTGTGTCCTCACCAAAATGAGGTATATTCAGCATCTAATTAAGGCACAGGTCACTGCAATACCTGAACTTGTTTAACAGGAGGAAACACAACTAGATGTCTTAAAGGTTCATTCCATCTCTAAGATAGAAATTTTCATGAAACAAACATCTCTTGTTCTATAACATCAGGATTGGACACCAGAAAAAAAAAAGGTATTTTAAAATTCTGGTTCTTGGCAAAGATCAGCATATCTAAGAACTTTATGAATCTGGTAATACAAATGGGATGACATTAAATAAAGTGCATGATCCTTTCAATTTATAGATAAGCTGGAAGCTCATCAACTGGAAGTGCCATAAAGGGAGCCACATTTATTGGTAGAAGGGTGACTATAAACTTCCAGTGTTATTCAGAGATCAAAAAAGCAAAAGATACTACCAAATGGATGAAATAAGGTCTGTCCAGAGACACAGAGATCCAGCTTTAGAAAATAAAACAAACAAACAAACATGCTTTTTAGGCCAGGTTTTGTTTTGTTTAATTTAGAATGGTTTTCTGATCCTGTTCACAGCCCTACACCCAGTTACATGAACATAACAGACTARCACATCACAGAAGTGGGACATAGCACTCAGGTGTTAATTTACCATAAGTTTAGGTTGGAAGTTAGAGAATGCTTCAAACAAAGTGATTTTCAGCATGCTAAACGGACCTGGAGGGAGTTGTGTTCAGAGGGGAAGAGAAAATCCTAATCCATTCTAATATGGAGCTTGTTCCATAGCAAGTTCCCTCTAGTATTAACATAAAAATATGTTAACTAGTTATTTGCAATGCATCAACTCAAATACCATTTTCTTTTTTAAAAAAGGAGCTAAAGCCAAAAAGTAGTAAAGCATCTGTCTCTAGCAATACACACCTGAAAAAGGCCACTGCTCTACAACTAATGTTTTCACACTTCAGGTTCTACCAGGCTTTGATTCTAGACTTAATACGAAGCTTCCTTTAACCTATAGCCTTTAATGTGACCAAATACATGCAGGAATGTTTCAAGTACCTACCTACATTACCATAAAAGCAATCTGAATATTCCTCCTATGAAGTAGATAGTTTTCAAAAACATGAAAAATAATTCAAAAGATGACATATTTTTATGGCTTTTGAAATTAAATTGTTCTGTTGTATTTACACAAAGCCCAGCTAATTTTGTCTTTTTCTGTTTGTCATTACAGAAAACCATGGGGGGAAAAAGGTTATTTCTTGCTGCATTCTCAAAATCAAATCTACTTTTCCATTATGCAAGCCAGAGGAAAAATGTCACAATTAAATGGTTCATAAATATAACACTAAAATTACTATTTAAGTCAATGTAATTGAACAGAAATTAAAATGTAGTTTTTAATTGCATATTACAACTTAAATGGTAGCACTTAGCAGAAAGTGTTAACTCATTTATTTTTTAATTGTTAGCTGCTTCAAGGCAATTGTTTTAATGCAGAAAAAAGTGAGAAGCTCTTCAGTAAATTTGATTGTAGGACACTCAGGCATGCAGATCAAATAAACTATAGGTTGAATAGGTAATTAGATTTGGCCTGTGATACATTAATGCGGAGACAAATTCCCAAAGAAAAGGAATAAATGTTTTTTGTTTAATTCTCTCTCAAAACACCACTCTATTTGGATTTTTAAATGCAGTTTGAGAAGTATTACCATTTGATAGAGAACAGGAAACTGCAAATCTTCTCGAGTACATAAGTCAATGAATTCTTCAGGAAAATAATTTTGGAACTTTCATAAAACTTCAAAAAGTAAGTACATATGGTAGTAAGTCCTCAACAGACTGCAGGTGGCAACTTTTTTCATAATTACTTGATACATTAAAAATCTTTGGCCATGCTGTTAAATTCACTAGAGAAGATGAGCCCAAAGGCATGCAGATACATTAAAGCATATGATAAGTCTTTATTAGTAGGAGTGTTTTTCCTTGCAAGGTTGTTATTTGTCTCATGAAATACTAAGCAGACTAAGCAAGTGTCAAATATTTAACAGCATTGGGCTGTTATATATTGGGCAGTATACTCTTCTTTAATCCACTTCAGTATAACATGGCATGTTATGGGTATTTTGAAAACATTAACACATGGTATTAAAAAACATTCAATACACTAAACCATCCTCAATCTCACAGACTGTGTCATAATGAACAAGATATTACCAAGATATTACTGCTAATCCTGCTCTGCAGTGCTGTCCTCTTCTGTCCTTTGTCCAGCTTTTCTGTCTTGCTTCCTGGCACACCTTATCATAAGGTAAGATCTCTATCTCCATAACTTCTGGATTTGTTGTCTTTTTTTTACCTTGGTCTATTGCTGGCAACCTGTTTCTCCTACCTTCATTCACCTTAAATAGCTTACCCAAAATCAGGTTTTGTTTTGTTGTCCCCTTGCCTTCCTTCATAATACAGTTTCAACTGTCTCCATCAGAATTATTTCAACACCACAGTTAATGTCTAAATAACATTCTTCCTTCCGCATCAAATGCAAGTAAATTATTTCACTGGCAATGCTATCTTGCTCTGCCAGTAATCGGTTATTCCCTAAAACAGCCTGGATATTATGATCTCTTCATTTTTAACTCAAATGCAGGAGGTACTCTGCACCCCAAAAATGCACAAACATACTGCACAATTACAGAGCAATTATCTCCACCAATGATATTCAAATATTTCTTCTATACTAAGTATGGCTCATCAAGTTAGGTCTGTCAGTACGTTAAAACCCAAATGAAAAATCCAGCACCCTTCTCCAAATGGACAAGATGTCCAAAGATGATAAAATTCTGCTAAGCGAAATACCAAAACTTAAGAGATTTTGTTTCAGTATACAAGTTCTCTTTGGTAGAGAACAAAAATAGAGAATGGTATCTAGCCTACAACCTAACAGATATTTTGACATGGCTCAAGACAGCTGTGAATTTTGGCCACAAAGGGAAAGAAAAGAAAAGGAAAAAAAAAAAAATCTACTATCCCACCAGAATATGCCTGCAAGAATCAGAAACAATATGCATTTAGGACTGTAAATGGGCTACCTGGAAAATGTCATGAACATGGCCCATACTAAACTAAATTCTCAGTTCTGTTTTCCAACAGTCCAAGTTGTCATGTAGTAACATTGGGGGGGGGTGGGGGGGAATCTGAGAAGTTTTCATGAACTCATAAAACACAGATCTGTGATGGCAACCTCAAGCAACTGCACTTCCAAATATCAAAACTTAATTATCATGAAATAGTATGTGTATGTGTGTAACTGAAAATAAGGGCCACACTACTTAAACTGCTTAACATACAAACATTGAATCTGCCTGTCAAATKCCCAAATATAACCACAAAGTCTGGGCTAATTAAAAATCAAAGTTAGCCTTCACTTTTCTCATACACACAGCTTTTCCTTCCCATAATTTGTGGCCATTTGAAAAATGTACCATTAACGTCAGTCTCATTCTTCCCACGCTCACTTTCTCATTACTGGGGAAGTCTTCCAAACAAGGACAATAAAGAAAAAGCCCAAGGCAGCAAAATATGGCTGATACTGGTAGGTATCTAGTCCAGACCAGCATAGTTAAAAAACCCAAACACACATACACTAGAAGTTACTTACTACCTAGATTCTCTGTTGACATTATTTTCTTTATAGAGCTGTTTCAATCCAGATTTCCAATGTGAATTACAAATTTCACCTAGTAAATGGTAAAAATTGAAGTATTATGTTTTCTGTGTTCATGTGTGTGTGTTTTAGTAAAATAACAAATCCTGGCACACAGTTTATTTCATGATTAAAAAGGGAACACCACTAGGAGAACTTTGGATGGTCAGAACACTGATGTTTGCTAAAGAGGTCTATGTAAAAAAATCTGATGCTATACAACACATCAAACCTGCTACTTTTGTAAGTAAATGCATGCTGTAAATGCATGCTTACTTTGTCAAAGTCCAAGGGCTGCAGCAAAACACAGATTTTTCCATAGTACTCAATTACAAACGATGCGAGAACCTCCACTCCTTCACAATTTGCATCTCAAGGACAGTCCCTGTATTTAAGAAATTCTCCCTTTTGGAAATTATGGGAACCGCCATCACCAATATGACAAACAAATATGAACTGCCATGTACCATTTCTCATATTGTGCCATCATTAAGAATGCTTTCCTCTTTTGCAGGTTTGGGAAAGTAATATATTATCCAGTAGCATTTTATAAAGAATGGATCAGGCCAAATAATTTGCATCCCAATTCAGAGTGTACTTCAAATACGGACACAACTCCTATTCATTTAAATGGAACACAATTGCATGCTCAAGTGTGCTGAACTGAGAGTTTGAAGACTAAAGGTGATCTTTTCAAGACTGCATCCTGCCTGTCAAAAACTATACAGAAAATGGCTAATAACTAGATTGAGATTCTCTGAAAATTCCTAAGTGGCAAAATGCTTATGTCAGTAGTATTAAATCATTCCTCGGCAAGGCAGGATTACATATTTATCTCTACTGGGAAAACAAAAGCCAAACATCTCTCACATTGTTCAAGTTTATTTTTAGTTGCTGGAGTTTACCCTAGATTATAGTTTCTGGGCAATTTCTATAAATAAATTTGACCAAACCCCACTATAGTCATGGCCTCAGAAAGAAAAGGAAAGCAGCAGCACTGTGCATTGTGAAAAAAGGTAAGATGCTGAATCTAACCAGATTTTAATTGGTTTGTCTGGAAAATACGATATAGAAACATCAATATTTATTTACATTTATAAATTAAAATTAGATTTATTTGAAGCTAACTTCATTCTCCAATTTAAAGATAGCTAAACTCACACCACAAAAAGTAAGTAACTATTTTGCAACAGYCCGCACTTTTCAAATTCATGTTAAAAAGCCAAAAAGAGCAGCAGTGAATTGCACTACAGAAGTTGGTGCCATCATAAACTGCAAATTTTTCTGATCCATAAGTTGTGGATCCTGTGAAAATCCCATTTCGGGGATATTTATCATCCTTGCCCCTCATTTATTGGCAAAATTCCAATGATACACCGTGTCAACGCTGGACTGCTCTCTCTCCCTTCTGTCAGATGGGCAGGAGCAAGTGGGGCAAGGTCACAGCGATTAACCAGCTTTCACATCTTCTTCCACCTTCTACCCCTTACATGTGCAACTACAGTCTCTTCCTTCTGCTCTTCTACTCTTCCTTTCGTAGTTGCGACAGGAGTGACTTTGTTTTGGGAGGTGACAGGGAGGGAGCACTGCCAAGGAAAATCAGGATTTCCACCACCCCCTGATCCCAATTGAGCTAAATCAGAGCAGTCCCATCAGATGTTTTTCTACATCTCTCCCAGGCTGAGGGGAAGACAAAACCAGTGCAATGAAGACTAATATTTACAAAGGCACTGCACAGCTTCTTGCAAATTTATGTAAAATGGTTATCAGCTTCAGGACAGAAGAGACACTTCCCATGAAGAGAGTCAGATTTTCAACGGTTGACTGGGAAAGATTGAGTTCCTGTTTCTCCTCACAGGTATGAGGTTTCTCTTATGTCAACTACTGTGTCTTTCTGTGATAGACAATTATCATGTCGATCTCAGAAATGAAACAGGACTCAAGACCTGAGGTAAATTAAGAAGTCCAACCTGAGTTATAAAAGTTAATATAACAGAAGGGGTCCTAGTTTGGACCCAGGCAGGTGTCTAAACAGAGGTTATAGTGCTGCCCGGTGCAGAAACAGAGCTGCATTTTAAAAACCCTGTGTGTTTGTCCACACAGATAAACACTTTACACAATTAACTTGAGCTCTTGGTTAGTTTTCAACTGACAGACTCAAAAAACTGAGGACTGCATACGGAAAACACACATGTACAACTAGTCAGACTGAATATGGCAGCAAGTCACATCAATCACTTCTTCTGGAATAACAGATTCAGCTGAAAAACTACTGAAAGCTAGAATTTGACACCACAGCATCTATAGCATGGTGTTGAAGTCCGTGTATTATTATTATTGTCTGTACAAGACAAGAACCTATGCTACTATATTTAATTAGACAGAAAGTTTAAAAACTCAATCAAGATCAGGAAATATCAGGCAAATGTGAACTGTATGGCCTTAATTCAATACATATGCACAGCTGATTTTTTTTTTTTTTTAACTAGTGTATAAGTGTTTATATAACATATTGTTACTATCTTTAGGAAATGTCCTTAGAGAAATACATATTTTGGCTGTTTGTTTCCTTTGCAATCTAGACTGAATTTTGGTTGTGCTGTGAAACATACTGTTTCCAAAAAACATTTTCCCTGTTCATTTCTCTATATCACCTAGATGCTTTTTAATATTCTCCTTAAAGGCTCATAGCATGACTTTCCTGCTTGCATAGATTACAACACCTCTCCACTCAAACCAGTTCTAGCCAGCCTGAGCATGGCACATTTGAGAGCAGAATATTATTGAATTACATATTCTATAAACACACCATTATTTTCTATAAATACAAGAATAAATAAATAAATAAAGTTTCCTATGCTTTGTTAACCTATCCAACCTAACTAATAGGTCAAAGAGAGAAAGGCGGAAAAGAAAATACATAAATTCCACATTCTTACATAGCAGTTGTTCAGTTAGTGTTTATTCACAGTCTTCATATATTCCTGACCTATTTTAGGCAAAACTCCGTAACTCTTGGTTCAATGCTTACTACTTCTGGCATTTGTCCCAGTCATAACAACTATTTTCTCTGAATCCATCACTAGGAGAATTTATTTTCTTCACTTTGTATTTACAAATGCAGTTCGTTCTTTGATGTGTACCTGCCGTAACACTGAAAACACCAACCTGAGATACTAGTCGAAGGATATATCGCCATCATCCTATAACTTTATTCTTCCTTAAGAAAAGCTGAGGATTAAAAGCATTGCATGTTTAATACTGCAGATGAAATTAGATTTCTGACCCTAATGATTTGATATTCACAGCTCAAAAGCAGAGAGGTCTTATTCTAGATTTAAAGATGTGGGTCATCCTCTCCAAGGAAAACTCAATAATTAAAAATAGTATTTTTTCTAAAATCACATTTATTCTCTCCTTAAAGCTATTCAAGTCCAAAGTAAAGTCCATAGAGGCTTAAATATTTAAGACAGAAGCCTGAAAAGAAGGTTATTGTCTGCATTTAAGGAAAGATGATTCAAAGAGTACATAAATCTATTGTTTCTAAACAAAATAAAAAATACACCATTTGGCTAGAAATATGCTAAATACACTAATTTGCTAGAAATAGGCTGCTCTGGTTCAACAGTCACATAAAGAAACAAAAAGATTAGCCATAAACCCAACAAGAACTTTGGCTGTTAAGTACAATACTTGAAAAATTCAAAGTTTTTCTCATTTTCTTTTGTTCATTAGGCTGACTGACTTGATGGCTAGGAAAGAGGAAGAGAAAGAGGAATAGAATCACTAGTATGTATGTATGGGACAAAAAAATTACACAAACATTTTAGAATAACCAGCCCGTCTACTGTTTTGGTAAATCAAGTCCTGTTCCCTACTTCATAAACACAGTACGTAACAAAAGGGTGCCTTCTCCACACTGTCCCAACTGTTATTATCAGTATTTTATCAATATCATTCTGCTGCACAGAACAAACATGTACATATTGTTCTGTACCTGTTCACTGACCACAGGCAGGAGTCCGAGTATATTATATACGTAAACACCTATTTTAAAAAGCATGTGTATAGGACAAAAGTAGCTTTTTCATTAACACTAATAACGCTAATGTAAAAATGATAACTGTAGGAGTTACCTATAGGACATAAACTGTAGAGTTATTTTAAAATGCAAACCCCAATATTCTACTCAGGCTGAGTCTGCAACATTTGCAGTGACACAAAGCGTAATAAACCACAGGAAAGCCTGGAGTCTTCTGACTTAACACTTTCAGTACCAATCTAATGCAGATTTTTGGGTGTGGTTTTTTTTTTTTTTTTTTTTTTTTTTTTAAATAAATTTTCTTTTCAGTGACACTACATTGCTTAAGAGTTTGGTAATAGAATACTGAGATTTTCACCTCAGGGTTACTAAATTCAACATGGCCCAGATCAATAGCGACTCAAAGTCATCACCATTTGATGAGAGTTTGGAGCTCAGGTTAAAATGTATTATGAGCTTAGACTAGCTCCTAGTGAATAGCTTCATAACTGACACTAACAGGTATGGTTCCTGGCAGTCTCAATATAGAGCCTTAAATTCAATGGGCACACAGAGAGATTTACTTTCTCGACCTACAGCAATCCCTTTGGGTCAGGGTCGAGGCACACTAGCAGGACACCATGAGGAACCTCGGACTGCTAGTTGCTTACTTGTACCTGTCCCAGCAATAAAAGAGATTTAGAATACAGACACACTTTTCAGATACTATATTTGTTTTGCTGCTTAGAAAAAGAAAACAAAGTTATTCCAAAACTAGATGACCTCAGGTAGCACACTAAAACAGAATAACCCTTCCCCTTTAAGACCAATTTATTAAAACATCTGGTTTACACAGCACCTTAATCCTGCTAAGATACAAACTGCTTGCTTAAGGAATTAACATTTTTTAGAAGCCTGGAAACTGTATTCAGGTAATCCGTCATATGACGTCTGATTAGAACAAGCACCATGTTATTTGCTACTAAAGAAAAAGCATACTCGGATTTCAAAGCAGCACAGATGTGGGAAGATTCAAGGCAGAAGAGAGCAGGTGGCAGGCTAGCTGGCAATTATGAAATGTGCAAGATTATAAGATTTAATTGTCAAAACTATACTTTTTAAACTAACAAAATAATAATTTAGCATTTGTATAGCATTTTGCCTTTTAATGTTATAAAGCAGAGACCTCCTTTGTACATTTAAAGTTAAGTTATTTTATATCGTTGTTCCACAACCAGCTTTCAAATAAAACCTTCATGATTAAAAAGCTCACTCGGTTATCAATATCCTATCTATGAAACACAGTGCTTTGATGGCCCAGGCTGAGAAAAATAAAAACACAAACTGCATTTTAACCAGAAAAGAGTTCAGTACAAGATGACCACAGCTTAGAGTTCAACAACTGGAAAAAACTGCTATGTTTCCAGCATCTACCAATAAATTGTGTAAAACCAATGCTTATGTATACTTTTGTTTCATGGTATTTTTAACAATCCTAATTTAAGTGTAAAAAGTAAAGTGTAGCAAATACAGAAGATCCATGTTATCTAAGCTTCCCAAGCTCTGTGCACAAAAATAGTTTTTACTACTCCTGCTTTAGTAAAATCAAGCCAGGTGCTCCTGCAATATCAAAAACACCCAAATGCCAAGAAGTGCTGCAGGATAACATGAAAAACAAAAATAATGAGAAACATGATTTTCTATCCATACATCTGGTCCAGCTGGAAGGGATCAGGCACTGTCTTTCTCCACCTTTATCTCCCCTTTACAGAGCAAGCAAATATCAAAAGGTCAAAAGTGGTCACCCCTCGTTGAGGTAGAACTTGGAACTCTATCTTCAGAGACAAATGAGTCAAATAATGATATGGAACAAAGAGGAGATTCCAGTGGAAGATGAGCAATCTGTAAACCAAAAGGAATTATAATCCTGGTCCCACTGAAGACAACGATAAATCTCCCATTGATTTCTCAAGGGCCAAGATTTTCATGCAACAACAACATTATTCACATAAACAATGAAATCTCATTAAAACAATGTGCGTTACAAATCATGTAAAATCAAATCAGAACAAAGAATATGAGAGAAATCCCACTGGGAGTGAAATTACTTGGCAATGATTCATCAACAGAATGATTCCAGAAATGGTAAATACATATATTCTTGCATGAATATTTGCAGAAAGGACAGAACAAGATCAGATGTCCTCTAATAAGCTGCTTTTTTTTCTTCCAGCTCCACATAATAGGCTGCCCAACAGGAAAGTAAAGGGTTAAATGGCTACAAAAGTAATGCAATAGTGGCTTAACAACATACACAGGCCACAAAATAATGCAACCTAGAAGGAAGCCCATGGTAACATTCCCTCTAAATTTCCCTTAATTCCTAACAAGCATACACAGAACATTTTTCCAGTCAATTTTTGGTGACAGATAAAGAAAAAAAAAAATCAGAAGCTCGAGCTAAGTAAATTAAGCCACTTACCTCCTCTTAACAACCTGAAAGATCTAATCTAGGAGTACAAACATTCAGTGACAAAACAAAAACAATTTTAGAAAACTTTTTCAGTACTTGCTGTGAAGAGCTTTGTTATCAGCATGAGAATGAGCTTTTAGTAATTCCTCTCAGCTTCGTAGTCATATGCAGTTTGCATGAATAGTGTAAACAGTGCTACATGAATATGCCATTTAGTGCTAGGTAAGTATATGATTTCCTATTTAGAAAAAAATCCCTCAAGAGCCTCATTACTTCATTTCCATGCTCTCAAATACAATTGAGTCTGCTCACACTATTTTCAACAGCTGGAGTTTAAGAACAGGATAGATGGTCAAAGAAAGGTTTCATAAATAGTCTAGGTAACATGCTCTAGTTATGCATCTCCCCCTACACGTGTTCCAAAATCTGAATTTAAACATCCTGGCTGCAAATTAAATTCAATATTTCTTTCCCTCCAAAATTGTGAAAGGTAGTAAGTAATGATAAATGATTATCATTTTACCTAAACCAGCCTAGAATCGACTGGAAAAACAATGCATTCTGTTATTACCCAACAGCTTCCCTCTTCTGGTCTAAAACTCCACCTATTTAACCTTTCCTCATAAATATGACTTTCTAAATTTCTTTTTATTACTGATCTAGTCTTCTGTTAATTTTTCTTTCTTTCTGAAAATTGCAACGATTGAAACTATACAAAAAGTCCTAAAGGTGGATGGATCACTGCTGCAGAGAATGCAGAAAAATTACCTCTCAGTTCTGTAATACCGAATATTATCTGAGTATCTCCCAATAGCTCACTTTCTTTTAATATTCAGTTCTAAGTAGAGAGTAACAACATAGCAAGACAAGCCCTTTATGGACATAACCTTAGCGTGTTCTCAAACTAAGACAGAAGAATAACTTTACTACACTATAAGCATGTTTTCAGCCAGCTATGTAACCTTGGGGGGGGGGGGATAAATCGGAAAACACTCCTCTTTCTACATCCCTTGGTAGATCATTTTACCTTGCCTAAGAAGGAAGCTGTTTTATTCTCTATAGCCTGTTCCTTATCTACTTCAATACTTAAACCCTATGGAAACAGTAATCAACAGTACATTAATAGCTTCCATATCATATTCAGACAGCAGAGAGAAAAAACCCAAATGTTTCTAAGCAACTATCAATAAAAATTAGTATACCAATCCAAAAACACACTGGTACTCCAAATTGCATTTTATATTATTTTCCATGTACTTTTACATTGCTGCTATTTCATTTTGAGCTGACAGTTAGGTCACTTAGTAGGGTGACAGTGGCATATATTTTTTTCCTTCTTAAAAAGGATAATGTCTGCTCTTCAGTAAGGATGATACTTTAAATGAATTCTGGGGTGAGGAGTAGCCTACAAAGTCTTCTGAATTTGAGATTAAAACTTTACCTCCCCATTAGAGATGCTAATTCTCATTTCCAAGCAATTTTCATTAGCCTTTACTTTCAAGATCATCTTCAGTAAACACTGAAGCAAATTATTCGTTTTATTCCAAAGCTATCCCCAAATCATGATTAATCTTAATTCCAGCGTCTCTGCCCAATTCCTCTTGGCCTATTTCTTTACATCAACATTTATCTTTTTCTTCTATTCAGTTACAATATCCAACAGCTTAATTTTTGTCAAGTTGCACTTTATTCCTATACCTCCTGACTTATCAGACATATTGAAAAGATCAGCAAAAACTTACATCTTTCTAGGCCACCAAACAAAAGTGATTTTTTTTTTTTTTTGGAAGCCCAGGACACTGGCCTCTGAAACCAGCAATTTTAAATCCATCAAACCCTTAACAGAAACACAAATATCCTTTTTTCTTTACAAATACAGAATTCCAGTTATTGGCAATAATTAGCAATATTTATTTTACAAAGAAAATTGTTGTTTTATTTTTCTGCAGTGCCAAAGCCACTCTCTTGCTCTACAAATAAAATGTAGAGCTCTTATGAAACAATGGTGAGTCAGATACTTCTGAAAGCCATTATCTTCTCCATGTTGGCAAATTTACTTTACAGAGCTATTTAGTCTATGATAATGTTACTTCCTAGATTAGTATCTGTCAGAAAAACATCCAGATTCCTGTTGCAGATGGAACAATAAAAATCTTAATTTTTCTTTTATACAGCTTTGATGCATCTAGATGCATAACCTTAGACTTCCAAATTCACTCTTCCAAAGAGCGCAAATGTACTCTTCCAAACTGGAAGAAACATTAGTAAACAACTTACAGGACTGTAGCCCATGAGCCATAGAATCATAGAATCATTTAGGTTGGAAAAGACTTTTAAGATCACCAAGTCCAACTGTTAACCTAGCACTGCCAAGTCCACCACTAAACCATGTCCCTAAGCACCACATCTACACGTCTTTTAAATGCCTCCAGGGATGGTGACTCAACCACTTGCCTGGGCAGCCTGCTCCAATGCTTGACAAATCTTTCGGGGACTGACTTCAACCTAACAACTGAACATAATCTAAATTTTTATCAAACTGGGCACTCTGCACGGTACAACACTTCCAAAACACCAGTCCAGGAGTTACAGGCACCTCCTAAAGTACAAATGTCAACAGCGCAAAGCAGTTCATGAATAATATGAAATAAACTATAATCATCTACACTCGGGATACAAACATCAGGCACAGCAACTCCACTTCCTTATTTCTGGATGGATGACATAGTAACAATATTTTATCAAGTCACTTTGATCTTTCCACTTGGATAACTGCTCTCAAGCCTGCTTGACTGTACATAGTCCACATCCCTGAGCTATCATGAAAGAAAAGAAAAAACAAAAAGCTAACAAGCTTTCTCATGAGTGAAGCATGACAATCCCAAAAAAAGTCTTGATTGACTTGTGCCTCTTGAGAGGTGAATGTTACACACCACATGCATGTCCATGCAAGAAGCAGAAGAGGGAGGTAGAAGAGGGATGCTGTCCTAGATCACACCTATGATGTGTAGTGGAGGAAAATACATCTTCCTAAAATGGAAAAGGTGTCGAATGACAATTAAGAACAATTCAGTTGTGGTACAACCATTTTCCCAGTGAGCTTCTTACAAATCGTATGACACAGACATTCTCATATTGACGTACAAATGGCTCCTACAAGCTACTAGAGCCAGTAAGGTATATTCTCCATTTCTTTGTACAGTTTATGAATCTGTTTCTCTCCTCTACTGTAATAAATGTTGATGTTGCACTGTGGTAACATATTAGCTGTCAAGGAAAGGAAGCACACATCATCACAGTTTGTTCAGGTCAAACACTTTACCCAGTATACCTGCAAATTGCCTGCTTGTCCCTAAAATGTTAACCCCATTTGCAACAGAATATAATTCAATAAATAAACTCATGAATCAAAGTGATGAGATGCAATACTGAATCTCTAGGTGTAAGCATAGAAAAACAAGTTACTTACCTTTTAATAACAGTTCTTTGATATGTTTTAATTTCTGTGACTCCTGTTTCTGAAAGGATGTACCTACAACTTGTTCTCTTAGCAGTGACTCTGAAGACACAACTTCTACATACTCCGTGTAGGAGGTGCAAAATTATAGATGGAATAGGCCCAGTCTTATTCAATTCCTTCATTTTCATGGAAATCCAAAGAAAGACTCAATTTCCATCAGAGGGGAAGGTGAATTTGGGGATCCAGATAGACAAGCATGCAACCAACCCAAGCTACTCTAAACAAACATACATCTTTTCTCCCTTAATCATTTGCCCACACAGCCTGGTAAGCAAAGCTGGTTCACAGAGATGCAACTAACAGGAATCCAATCCACAGGAGCTTCTTGAATTAAGGTAAACAAAGCATGACTGTACAGTCATATGCTGTACCTATGCTCTTAACTCCCAGGCAACTCATCTATAGAATTAAGGACCTGAGTTCTTACTTTCTCTAAGTGCATGAAAATGAGCTCCAGTTTTTAAGGATTCAGAGTGTCAAGCCCTTACACAGAAGTCAAAAGCTAAGCATATTTGCAGAACGGATTTGTTACAGAAATATAAAAGTAAACGTAATGCAGATGTACTAAATAATACAGAAAGATAAAAGTAACAGCAAGAGAAAATTTGCAACTGGGAAGTCATGAAGTTTAGGAATCAAATAGTGGTAGATGATTAAACAGGTTATGCAAAATTCAAATTATGTTAGTAAAAATTTTAGGTCTGGCTAAAAATGGGAGGGAGTATTTTTCACAGGCTTGAAAACAACTAAGGAGTAAGCAAATCTGCAGCACAGAGGAATCAAACAAATGACAGCAGGAACTTCTTTCACTATTTTGATGCTGAAGTCAATGTGTTGCCCTAACTCCACTCCAAACACAGCATTCTTCTCATCTCAGTCTTCCAGGCAAGGCAGATTTTCAAGTCAGGAGACCAATTTATAACACTTCTTCTGCCACCTGTGTATCTCAGTTCTAAGATGAAAACTATAAATTTTCAAGTCAGTATATTTTAATAAAATTTACCAGAGGATAAGTATGCTAACTGCCACTAAGAACCCTTATCTCTAAGTAGCTGAGCCTTAACAATAGGCCTAAGTCGAATTGTTAGGACTTTTCCATAGTCAGATGAAATGCACAAAGTACATAAGCAGTTCCATAATCAAAAGATACTACTCCTGGATATTAAGAAGCAAAGGTTTCTTCTTTCTTTCTTTTTCCTTTGCCTTTTTTTTTTTAAATAGAGAAGAAGAATCTATTCTTGCAAGCAAAATGTTATTAACTGCAACTAAGAGAAAGAACCAAGCCTCATGTAACTTGACAGCATTATGTTCTACTAATTTCTAGTGAACAAGAACGGTATTTATATTAGAAACCATAGAGAGCTTTCAGATATTTTCATCAATGACATCCCATTATAATAACATTTCCAGTATCATTACACAAATTACATTGAACATCAATATAATCTTTTCCATTATGTCTCTCCCTGACAATTAATACTTCTCTAGACTTCAACAGTATATGAATATTGTGGTGGTATACATACATTATTCCATTTTCTTAAGAGGCAAGCAAATGAATCATCATTTAAAATATTTAACATGAAAGATTTTGAACTTACTTTCTTTTTTTGTGTTCTGTTCCTGCCTCCCAACCAATCATCCATCTGTTCCTCAATCTCTTCAATTGAAGCTCCATGATCATATGATGGTATATACGCACTTGACTCCAGAACAGTGTATACAGGGAATTCTGATTTTGGTTTCTTGACTTTAGGCTTCTTCTCCTCTATATGAAAGTAAAAAAGAAGAAGAAAAAGTAATGCTACTAATACTGCAGAGAAGTGTAATTCAGAAGCAGGCTTAGCTCCTCAACTCTTAATGCTGTATTAAAATTTCCACTGAGGAACGGGCTTCAATTTCTTTGTTAAAAAGAGAATTCAGAGTTTTGCATAATGATTTTATTTTTATGAAAAGTAAACAGCAATGCATACACTTAGCCCCTCTTCTGTGTGAACTATGCCTTAAAGGGCCAAATGAAGAGCCCCTCAAAAACACAGTTAGCTCTTGTCACTGCTACGCCACGTGGCAATTAAGATTAGTACAGGCAAAAGCATAGGGAGTTGTTAAAAGATTTCCAAAGTCCAGCTGGCTTCAAAGAAACTGGCAAAGGTAGAAAGGTGAGTTTTAGACAATTTTGTATTGCTTTATGGTCAGCTGTGCTGAGTAAAAGCTTCTGAGTCAATAGACAGCTTCTCTGTTCTCAGATTTCTCTAACTAAAAATAGCTCTGTTCTAGCACTTACATGTTTAGGAAGATTTAAATATTGGACCTCGTTTCTCAAACTGATCACTGTTTTCTGCTCATTCTCTCTTTCAAATGGTATTAAATGGTAGTAGCAAACTTAGGGGATGGGAAGGAGGGACAACAACCACCTAAACCCCAGCTACTGAAAATATATCCACTATATAAGATGATCTCGAAAGAAAGATTTAAGATTGATTGAAAATTGCCAGAACTTTAGGAAAGACAAGAGGATGAGGATCAGAAAAAGAAGCTTGAACACTCAGAAAGCATCCAGAAACCTCAGGTATGCCAAGTGGGACTCCTGTTTTTCCCTCATTGTTTTAAAAATATGCACAATAACTGGATGCTCCTAAGGATGCTACTCAACTGATCTAACAGCTGGCTACAGCCAAAAGAGGAAAGTTCTACTCTGCCTCCACCTTTCCACTCCTCACTGTGTGCTTATGCGCTCCTCTCTCTTCTATTTGTGCTTCGACAGTCATCCAATCACTTAGCAAACTAATTTAATTCACTAATCTAGTAGAAAATTACTCCTTTACACTCAAATGAAAAGAAAGAATCCAAGTCGTTTAAATGTGGTGGGCAAGGAACAGGAGAACCACACTTCTCAGCAGCAGTGGGCCATTAGATCAGCCTATCTGCCTTTGCAACCACACCCTAATACTTTTCTGAGCACCAGAGGAGAAATACCTGTTTTTCATGAAAACCTTCTTAAAAAAAAAAATCCTAAAGAGGACAGAAGGACTGTTCCCTACAGACTCTGATGCAGAATTCCTTTTCCTAAGTGTATGTGCAGGAACAGAACAGTGAAAAGACTATGGACTTGATAAACTCCTGGGAACTGAATACTTAAGAAAACAATAAACGGGGAGAGAACTGTTTCATGGCACCTTTCAGAAGTCCAAAAAGAACATGAAATTCATACAGAAGTTGAAAGTTAACAGAATGACTAATGATCTTTTAAACTTTTAAATGTATGTTCTTCAGAGACCTCTTTTTGTGAAAAATCTCTAACTTTGCTTGTAATTGTCAAATTACTCTCAATAAACGAAATATTAAGTAAAAACTTGTATTTGGATTTTTTTTTAGCATCCTTCTACAGGCATGCATAGTAAATATAATTAAATGACATACACTCCCCAAAATACAAAACTAAAAGAAAGCCCAAAAATGTTAACCAGCATTTCTCTCATTGTTCAGATGTTATTAAAGACAATACTGCTGCAAAATTCTTTTTGTCTATTTCAAAAGGTAATTTTTATAACCGAATCACATATATTAACCATTATCTCATTTTCCTCCAAAGTTGCCATATGTAATAGCTTCTGGAGTCAGAGTTAAGATTTGCAAGGATAAGTAACAATGGCTTCACCAGCTATTTACTGCAAACACATATATTGGCAAAAATATTCTAGGAAGTTACCTTAAATGACCATTTCCACTACTGTATTTCAATCCTGCAAAATAATCAAGCACACTGCGTGTGTTCACTTGGAATTATTTAACAATGGAGACACACCAAAACAGTTGGATTTTCCTGTATCTTGCTACCCCATCAGCTACTGTTTGCTCATTTTCTCTCTCAAAATATGCAAAGAGTTAAAGTCTGAATGCATCTAACTAGCATTTAAAAATTAAAAGCCTAGCCTGCAAATAGGTCATCTAGGCTCTTTCTGTAGTTTTAGAACTAATTCTGTATTGGTATTTCCAGAAGGCACTGCACCCCACTTTAAAATGAGGTATCAAAGACAGTGTCTAGGCTTTCTTCAGGCAGTTAAGTGAGAGAGGAAGACCTAACATAGATAAGATACCCTACTGTTTGCTGACTATCAAAGGAATGAGAAATCCCACCTAGAGAAGATGACTGTACAACCTCAAACAAGCACTCAACCAGAATTGAAAAACCTGTCTCTACTGTCTCCCGTGCATATACAAAGAGATGAAGGAGTTCAGCATATCCCTTACATACCACAATGGCTGCCATATTGAATTAAAAAAAAATAAATAGAATTGAAGTCACATCACCTTTGACATAAGGCTCCCAATAACCCATTCAGAACAGTTTCACCTCAGAATTTTCAAAAGCCACTTTTTAGAATAGGAAAGCACATAAAAGTGGTTTAACGGTAACATCATAAAGGATTTTAGACAGGGGAAGTTCAGAAGTTATGTTCAGAGGTAATGATGTACACTGTGAAGCCTCAACTTAAGGCAGCCAAGCACTGTTGTTCTTTCAGGTAAAGACAGAGAAAGCAAAACGGATCACTGAAACTATTTCACCCAAAACAACAGAAGTCCACAGCAGATACCTAGGAAGAAAACCTCTCTTTCTCCATGTTATCTTTTCATTATCAGCAATTCAACTGGCAACCCAAAAGACACTTCCAACCTGACCTGGTGCTTTCCCCTGAAGAGAATAAGGATCAGGTTTTCCAAATAGCAGACAATGCCTAGACAGCCAAATCCTACATCTGCTAAGGCTTGACAGACAGCCAGGAAGCTGGTGCTGCTGCCACCACCACAACCTAAAGCAAGGATGTGTTTGATGGTGCTGACAGTAGCGACAACTGCAACTGTGATTCAGAGTTTTGAAACACAAGTGTTGCCTTAATACTTAGTGTCATCTTCTAATGGTGCTGGGTTTAGACTATGTGGCCATCCACAATAACAGACCAGGCTTTTAAAATGTATTTCTCTCCTCCAGTCTCAAATATTGTTCTAATATTGTTGCATATAAACCTAACCGAAATGCAGGAGAAACATACAGAAAAAGATTTCAGAGGTTCCTCCCAGTTTTGTGTCAGTCTACCCACTGTCCGCTGGAGATGCAATCAGACCACTATGCCCTAATGCAGGCACCAATATCCAGCGGACCTTAACTATGACCAGAGTTACTGGTGCTCACACAACTAAATGCAGTGGAGAGAAAGTCTTGGTGAAACCAGAGCCTGACTTCAAGCTAAACAGGGTAAATGAATAGCTTACTCTCACTACTATTTCCTGGGAACATTATGTATTTTAATTGCCAAATTACAGTGTAGTACCTTTTCTAGTTTATTACATAGAAAAAAAAAAAACAGGCAACAGCGGAAAGTAAATGGATAATCCAAGATCGTAAGCACTATGGAAATTGTTTGGTATCTACCACTTCAATGTAAAATGATCAGTATTTTACATGAGTTATGACTTTTACAGAGTTCTAGTCCTTCTGTAGCAGAAGAAATTTTGGTTTATCATTTGCTGAATTCATACTGCAAGGATACTAATTTTCTACGAGTAATTTCCACCTTCAGAACTATCAAGTTCTTTACCAGAAGACTAAATTTGACTGTGTATTTAACAACTTAGAGTTAAAAAAAGAGATATAATTTGTCCCCTATGCTTGAACAGCATATAAACACACCCATCACTGGGATCCCTAGACTTTAACAGATAACAATTAGCTAACTCTCTTACCTGTACAGTACTTTATGCTTCTAAAGGCCTCCAAAACTATTCCAGTACTGGCTATACATTTTACTAGTTTATGGTGCCATGATCCGGGTTTTGAAGTTTGATGGAATTACTTGCACATAATCAAGATACTTTGACCTTCCTCGTTAGTCCTTCCACCTTGTTACTACATTAATTTTATCAGTGGCAGAATTAATAGTATCTGGCTAATGGTTATTTGCTTTAAGATGTATCAGCTGTCATTTTTAGAAGATAAGGAATCAAGCTAGCATTTTGGATCAAGTGCCATGTAATAAAACAGTGGTGCTTCTTCCATAATAAATATCAGAGGTCCGTATTTTAAAGTTTTCAGAGAGGTATATACTGATTTTACCTGCCAGTTGATGTAAATGTAAAGAATTCAGATAATTTTTCACAGAAAAAATCACCGCTTCATATAGAAAGAAACAAAACAAAAACAAGTGTTGAACTTCTGCAAAGAAAGTATGACACACCAAGCCGGAGCTCCCTCTCTCTGCAAGGCTTCTAAGCTTTAAGTATGAACAAGAATTCACAGAATTCACAGAAAATATGGTCAAAAAAGACAGTGATGTCTTGAAAATCACAGAAAGAAAAGGGACAGACTGACTGGTATCTCATGTGTTGATAACCAAGAAATATGATCACACACAGAGGTAGACAGCAAACATCTTTTTGGCAAGTCAGTAAGATACTGCATTGAGATCTCCTTTTCTTTCAATATTGTTCACTTACCTACGTAACTATGAAAGACAACCAAAGCATTTACAGCATTAAAATTTGTTTAAAACATGACAGAGAAAAATTCACTTGCATGTACAGCAACACAGTCAGATAGAATACAATAGACCCAAAAGTCTGGAAAAAAATTGTACTAAGCTTTTGACAGTCTACTGAAAAATGGAGCAAACTATATTCAATATTAATGCAAATATGGGGCACACACTCATATGTTTAAAAAAAAAAAACCACATTTCTGTACTCATAATAAAGCCAATGGGATTATATGAATGCATCACGAGTTGGAGACAAATATATACATCTGCTGTAGTGAGACCTAGAAGCTAGTTTATTTTTGAGCAAACTGATTAAAAACATGCTCAGCGATGAATATATCCTCAACTACAAAAAACTTCTCACAGGCTGTAGGGTTTGATGTCTTTCATCTTTTTCTCTGAGTATCTATCCTTCCCAAAACTTCCTATGCCCCCAAAATACCTCATCCCCATGATATGCAAGGGTTAGAAATAAACCCCCAATATTTGAGAGCTAATTTGCCTTCCAACAAACATATAATGAAACACCCATGCCTCTTTCAAGTGAGCCTCATGACACTGTATCTTAGTGGAATATTTTCCATAAAGTCCGAAGCAAGTTTTGTTGGGAGAGGCATCATATAGCCTAGTTGAAACAATTGGAAAAAGCACACAAGCTTGCAAGTTCAAAATCCTTTCAGCAGGCCTGCCAAAACAATCAGTGAAACAGATGATACTTAGTTTGCCATAATTAGGCTTCAGAGGTAACAATTAAGTGATCAGAACATTCACACCCACGCCAACCAAAAAAGCATGCATTATATGAATTAATTTTCTCTGAATCTGCCTGTCAGCAAATCATTACTGAGCAGGCATATGAACACTGCATTTTGGCAGGGATTAATACTAAAAACAATTATTCAAGATATTTGTCAATTACTCAGAAGTAAATGTAAAGTCACCATCAGTACAGTTCTCGACTACACAAATTTGGTCAAAATGGTTTACAGTGAAGAGGAAAGTATAGGAAGAAGTAGGAACATGGACTGGCTGGTAGTCCGGGACCAATCAAATCAAAAGCATTTTTGAAAATTACATAGTTAAGGACCTTACGCCGTATCTACACTTATGAGGGACTGTGCACAAGGAACCATTGACATAAGAGCTTGCAGTTATGGCGGACAAGCGATCTGAAATGAGCTATCAGAGCAATGGGAACTAAGGTAATCTGTGATTCTGTAAACAGAACAGTAATAATAGGAGAAATGTGATTTTACAATCAGAAGATGACAAACGTTAGAAAACTATATACAAACCCAGGGTCCAATACTTAGAGCTACATTGGAAAACTAAATGGAGTACAGAAAATCCACAGAAATTAAGGGCTGAAGAAATGCTTTATATAAAGAAAACCTGCAGATAAGTAAAACTTCATTTTTTAAGCACACAAAAATGCTAATAATGAACAACTGAAAGCTGAAGCTAGAGAAATCCATACTGAAATTAAGATATAACTATATAACAGTAAAATTAATTGTCTGTATAAACCATGAAGAACAGAAGGCATCTCAAGGTTTTCTGATCAATATTGTATCTTGCATAACAAGATGCTAAAAGCTGAAGTGCATCGCTGGTACAAGTCAAACAAGACAAGTCATGAGAATCAGTATTTTTCACTGATTTTTGCCTGTAAGAGTCTGAAGTAAACACATTATTCTAAATGATCTAGTGATGTCTTCTATCCCTAAGTTTCATGAAACAATATAAAAAGCTACCCAAGCAACATGCTATATTCCAAGCTGTCTGGAAAGGGAGAACCACCAAGCCTAACCAAACTTAATCAAATGTATTAAAGGTTTGAGTACTGCTCTGGATTTTTCACAGCAGGCACTCAGGTAAGACATGTCTTACTATAAAGCCCTATACAGAGATATAAATACCACTATAGATACCATCATAAAGCCCCAATACAGAAAGAAGGCTAGTAATGCAGCCATAGGGCTAGTAACTTTGTATTTCAGTTAAAGCTTGAATGATGGGAGTGAAGAAAAAAACCCAAAAACCTAAGTAAAACATGGTTTATAACTAGAAACAAAATAGTTTCTTGCCATGGATTTTTCCAGATGCCTTGTATATCAGGGCACGAATTCTGGATTTACAATGCAAGTATGTTTGGTAACTGGGATGTCAGTGAAGAGTTCACCTGCAATATCTAGCAGGCACTATTTCTTTAAAAAGGCATATTTTAAAAATAAATTTAAGTCTTCATATTGAAAGTCAGGGGAAACAAACATAAGAAGAACTGAAAGTAAGAGAACTACCAAGGCTAAGTATAAAGAAAGAAAAATAGATGCGTTTTCCCCCAAAATGGATGTGGTTGAAAGAAGTACTCCATGCAAGAAAAGGACCAGTAGAGCTGCTAGAATTTGTCTTGATAACTATTCAAACCTTGCAATTTAAGTTTAAAAACTGGCAGAGTCATCTGTCCTGACAATGTATGCTTAAGTCTTCTGAGTTTAATGACTACTCGGTTCAGTTAATACATACTCTATTTTACATCCCATGACTATGAAGAACAGGGCTATCTATTGTTACAGAATCATTCCCTGATGCAGGGATTATACGCATGTGTGACACTACAGGAGAGGGAGAAGTTAACAGAAAGTTTATTAAAGTACTTTCATTTTAAAATATATTTTGTGTTCTGGTATCTAAATGTGAAAAGGACATCAGAAAACGTAAGGCAAGCCATTTCTATTTTTGTACAGAAAGCACCTAGTTATCTGTAATTCCATACAAAACCACATTTCCTAGAAACATAAGGTCTGTATTGTAAGTTGCTATATTTTTGTAAGGTAAAGTTGTAAAGTTGCTATATTTTACTAAGGTAGTAATGACAGTTTTGAATGGATTGAGAAGTGATAAGAAACACTGCAAAAGTGCCAGCAAAATAAATCAAAATTGTGCATAATATTGACTTACCAAGAAATTACTTTTTCACGCTCCTTACCAAATACAGCACTTTAATGACATCTAATACTGTCCTCTCTTTCCTACTCTGCAAATTATGTTTTCCTCCTCCAGTACCCTTCTCTGGTTTTAGTTCAAGCTGCCTACAGAATACCACACAATTTCAGCAAGAAAGCAGATAGACATGGGGGTAAACTAGCAATTAGGTCATGAAAAAACAAGCACTGTAAAACAGCTATTGCTAATCTGCATGAGATACATTTACTCAATTAGATAGATGGAACTGTTATTATGAACTCGCATTCCATGGATGGTCTCTAAAATTAAGAAAAATGGGGGCAAACAAAATGCACACTTGGTGATTTACAACCTTTCTATGCTAATTGTGAAGTGACAACGCAGAACAATATAATGAAATAAGCAAATTTAACAGATGCTTTGCATGCAAGCTTCAGGAAAAAATTACATAAATTTTTTTTGCCTACAGTAACATAGAAGGATCTCTTGTTCTTCTCTTGGGGGTCTTATTTCTTTTAAAAAAAGTTAACTGACAGCTCATTCTGCTGCCCAGCAATAGCACTACTATGGCTGACCAAATTAATTCCATGCCAAATTTCAAACTCTGCTAACTGCAGGTGGTGACTCTCAATCCTTTCTCTTGCTCCCTGCCAGCAAGCCTACCAAGGGAGGGCAGGATGCCAACCAGTGAGACTCACGTGAGTGACATTGGGTCACCTGGCAGACATGGGGGTCACACGCCATGATGCACCCAGCAGCATGACAGGGGACGGGGTGCTGCTTCTGTCAGAGGTCAGGGGTGACCTGGAGGGGAAAGTGCGCCAAACCCACACCTCTCACATGTGGGCACTGCTACTGGAGTAACAAAAAAAAGTGGCTCTCACATGACACCTGGCAGAGGAGAAATACTGAAAAGTTCACACATGGTCAGTCAGTGAAACACAGGAAAATGTACGCTACAATTTTAATGACTTTATACTTTCACTTGCACTTCTGTTTCCAAAAAGTAGTCCTTTTGTAACAGTAGTTCACAGATTTCAATGAAGAAACGTATGCCAGCTATTTTGAACAATGGCAATATGTTACTATCTGACAATTTAACAAGTTTTTAATAACCCGAGTCAAGACCCTTTTCAAGGGCCCATTTTGTGGTAGGTATCTCAAACATAATGGCAGGCCTCCCTAACAAGCATTAAATGCACCATTTTTCTAGATTTGGCCTGGGTCCACGATGCTCACTGAGGTGCTGAATGTTATCCATTTTCTCAAAATAGATTCAGCTACAGATAAGTTAGGAATTATCGCTGAAACTGGATCTCTTTGCTGATTTTACAAAATTAAGCTATCTTGTAAATATAAATAATGCAGCTGTATTTTAAGTGCCTAAAGGCTTATGCATACTCAAAGCTAGTAAATTATTATAGGGCACTCAATGCACTTGTCAGAATAAAGGAACTTAAAAGCATGCACTTAAGTACAGTAAATAAAGCAAGCATGCACATACAAACACAGACAAAAAAACTTTTAAAATTGTCTTCAGAAGAGGGTAGGTTTAATCATTGGCAAAAGCAAATAACTGAAGGAAAGAAAAGGAAAAGTCACCTATAATTATTCTGAATACTTTATTAAGGGAAATGCTAATTGCCTTCTCTGGTCTTTTATAAGAGTGTAAAGACTTTAAGTCATTTATTTCAACAATAGCATGAATCCATCTCCAAAGTCTGCATCCATGCTTTTGGAAATTCAAATTATGTTCGATTTCTATCACAAAAATCAACTCAATATGCATAAAAGAATTATTAAACATATTATTTAAAAAAAATATTTACAAAGAGAATACAAGAATCCTCAAAATGCAAGAGGTCACTTCTGAAAATGTATACTTCGAGATCTATACATTTGAGATTTCCCTCTCCTGTAAAGCAACATTCCGAGCAAAGTATGCTTTTGTTGCTACTATATAACTGTCACCTGAGTTTTATGCTTCTATAGGAACAAACCAGCAGCCTACTGCAAAATTAGTCACAAAATTAAAAGCTTATTTAAATTTAACAGCAGTACAGAAATACATAAAGCATGTTTTAGAAGATTATAAAAATGTTTGTTCACATACATCCTGTGTACTAGGTATATCATATTATATCTTTGTTTATTAAGACAGTGGTAAAAACTCACTCTGAAGTGTTTCAAGTTCAGCCTTAGCCAGGGCATCTTCTTTCGCCTTCATTTTTGTTTCTTTATATTCTACATATAATTGTCTGGCATCCTTTAAGAAAATGTTGCAATGGCATTAGCATCCTTATACAAACAAGTTATTGCAATGGCTCTGTTTTAAGTTCTCAATTAACCTCACAAAAAAATTTAAGATACATTTGTTTCCTCGAGTTACAGTAATTTTCAGTACAGAAAGTATTTGTTTAGAATGTAGAATTTTCGTGCAATAAAGGTTCAAACGTAATAGCGTTGATATTATAGACTATGATGCTCATTGACAACCTGAAAAGCAAAATGGTTAGTAAAACATTTCTGATCACTACCTACAGCTTTGTAAGAGGCCATGTACCCACTTTGCTCACATCAGCAATCTGAAAGTTCAAGGAAGAAAGAAAAGTTTTTAATTAGAGTAGTGTGTGCAGGGACAAACAAAGGCAATTGCTAGGCAGCAGTCGTCTTAGTGTGAACTCATTATGGTAACACTAACTGCATGTTCCAAAACCCAACTTGTTCTGTCCGCCTGCCCCCCCCCCCCTTTTTTTTTTTAAACCAACTTCTGCATTGCTATTAAAGTGTTGAAAATACATATTAAGTTTTCTCTCCAAGGATCAGATTAGATTCTAATCTGAAATCTATCTGGCAAATTTACACATAAAACTAGAAGTCCTGTCATAAATCTCACAGTAAGTTACACATTTCCAAAATCTGATGAACTAGTAATTATAGATTTGCGTTGAAAGCTTTCCAATATGAACAGCCAGATTGCTGAAGTAAGAGGTATGGAGGGTTTTCCTATTCTCACTTACCAGTTTAAGAGATTTCTATACTAATTCAAAAACAATGAATCTATAATAGAAATGCTGAAATAGACAAATTATTATTTATCATTTCCAAGCATGCAGAACATCTATTGTATTAAATAAAAATTAATTATAGTATTAGATAAACCTAATTTTAGTTCTTTATAGCTAAAAATAATTTTATTCTTGTTATTACATTAATGGTCCCACTTTTTACATATAAAGGGTGATTTAAATTTTAATGTAGGATGTATTGTAAAACATCAGTAAATATTTTTATAATTTCAACTATAATCCCATAAATTTGAACAAAACCTGGTCTCATTAAAAGTGAAATAAGACTTCTTAATAAATTTTGAAAAAAAAAACTGATTTAAGCAGTCATTACTGCTGCCTCTAATGGTAGAAGTCATCCAAAAACATTGCTTCCTGCAAAGATACTATGACACAACAGTTGTTCTTTGTGTTATACTGGCATCTACCCCTTCAAAGATACTTGAGGGAGGTGGGTCAACACAGAACAGAACCATGATCCAGCTCTGAGCAGAACTTCGTCATGTTTTGGAGACATCTCACTGATACAAGTCAGTGCACCTGAAGAACAACTCTGACAAACTCCTACAAAAGATCAGTAAGGTTTCATCTCCTTCCAAAATACTTCTTCCTACTCTCTATTTGTCTTCACATTTGGGTACAGAAATGGGAAGTTACATTTCTCTGCCAGGTTTATGTAGGAGATCACAGCACACAGAAGAAATTTTAAAGACTTTACATAACTTTTTGCTGCTGGAACATAGCAGATGAGAGCATCTCACATGCTTACAGTTCTGTTTTTGGGGATGGGAAAGAGGCGGGGTTTGGTGGTTTTAGTAGAATTGGGGCTAAAAAACGTGTGTAGGTACAGGAGGACTACCATTAACAGCAGATATGAAGGCTTTGAGGAAACATATTCAGTTTCTATGTTATAACATTGAATGACAAAATTAGGATCAGCACTAGTTCTCTTTTTGGTTTACCTGAAATATGAATTCCCTATCACATGGAAACTTTTCCTTGTACTCTCCAGATTTGGACTATTTGCATCATCAAGAAACAGAAACAGCCATAAATGTAATGGTTAACTTCTGCTGTAAGTTTGAGACGTTTGGGTTGTGTGGCATACAGGGGACTCAGACATACTGATATCCAAAAAATGCTTTTGTTTAAGGCTATGATTTCAAAATGGCTACAATTAACCGGCATTTAAATTTAACCCATTTGACACTGAAAGCCAATATTTGATGCTAAATTCTGGTGTAAAATCCATTATTGCTTGTGGGATCTCCAGACAGCAGGCACTAGGGGGTAACTGTCAATCTCTCCAGCATGTCAATCACGGAACAATTGGAAATGTGGCTCAGATGAAAATGAGACACAATAGCTGAACAACAAAGAAAACTAGTCAGAAGCACGTAAATGAAATTTAGTAGTATTATTGCTTTATAGATATAAAATGGATTATCACTGCAAATGGAATAATATCCAGGTAACAAAGGCAACGTTAGTCTTTTATCTTATTAATCACAGTTTACTATGGCTGATACCATAATCACAAAAAGAAAAGGAGAGACTGCACAGTTTGAAGCACACATAAAAATGTATACATATAAAGTAAAGCAAAGAAAAAAACAACCAAAAAAATTAATCAAAATGGATTTTTAAGATTTGAAAATCAAATCCTTCCCACAAAAGCATAAGAAATGGCTCTACAGGTTGTAAAGAGAAATTAAAAGACATACCTGAGTAAAGATTTTAGCCACAGACACAAACTATATGACCTTATAAGTCAAAATGTAAGAAACACTGGAAAACAGTTTAGAATAGGAAGCTCTTTGAAGAAAACTTCTGCCTTAACATAAATAAGCACATTTCAATTTACTCGTTAGTTTTCAGTAGTATCAGTCTAAGCAGGAATATTCATTTTCAAGCATATTCAGTTTTGGTAGTAAGAGTATTTCAAAATAGATTTATGTTCAGTTTTTTTTACTTTTCCAAAGTGATACATTTAAGCAGTCGTTGTGCCTCAATACAAACATTTTAAGGCCCTAAAAACACTGGCAATATAGATACAGCCTCTTCCAATCTAATGCTCCTTCCCCAGGATTCAGTAATGATTTTTCTTTTAGAGGACTTTTCCCAAACAGCTCAAAATACGCGCAACGTCAAAATTTTATACCTGATGTATACTTCACCTTCAATAGGTAATGAACATAAGAAAAGCAACATTTTTGTCCTTCTGTGGGTGGAAAGGGACAGAGGAAAGAGACACACAAATACAAAGCTTGGAACTGTTCTAACTAAAAGCTCCAGCTTACCTAATCAAAAATATTTTGTTCTCATTTGCAGGAGTTTGAGAAGTTTTCAAAAAAGAACATCAACACAAATACATTACTTTCCTTCACCATCAAAGCAGTAATATGCGTGTAGTTAAGCAAAAAGAATAATGAAGAGGGCTAATATATGCTGGTTTATTATACTATGATTTCAAATATACACTCTCCAAAAAGGAACAGAATGAAAAAAAGTGTATTAGAAACGCAAAATTCTGCTATTAGTATTTCTAAATTATATTTCAACTGCCATGTATAGGAAGTTCCTGTGATTACCCTCGTATTTAACTAATAATTTCAAAAAGTGTTGTGGAAGAAAAATAAAATTGACAGACAAACACTTCATTAACATATTTTCAATATTTTAACCACAATTAAGAACCAAGAAATTTAAAAATTCTTGTATTTCAGTTCCTCTTTGTATCAGTATCGTCTTATGTCAATAAATTTGAGATTGCCAAGACAAAACTGCACTTGAGTTACACCGAAATACAGAAATTCTTGATACTGGACTTTTAAGGGTTTTCTTCTTTGTTTGTTTGGGGGTTTTGAGTTTGGGGTTTTGGTTAGGTTTTTTTGTGGGGTTTTCCATTTTTTTATTTTGTTTTTGTTTGTTTGTTGTTTTTAAATCAACACATACAGTATTTATTCAAACTGTACTAATTCTGGAACTAAAAACTTCAGTTCTGAGTAAGACTCAGCCACTCCTTGACTTYTGGGGAGGGTGATGAGGTTTTGTTGGTTTGTTTGCTTTGTGGGATTTTTTTCCCTCCAGTTAATCTTCCTGGTTTTCTGGTCTACCCCAGGAAGACTAGAGATTAGGAGAAATAAGGCAAACATTGGAAACAACTTGCTGTATTGGCCGTATGTGAATCTTCATTACAGGTTTTGTGATAGAATCAGCTTCACATTTTACTTCTCTGGGTGAGGGACTGATAAAAACAAAACGCATCCCCTCAGAATTTACAGTTAACTGGAAACTCTCCCACAAGCATACTTAAAATCAGTATATTGAAATAATTTTCTTTGCATTAATACTTATTAAACCAATCTATAGACTTAAAGATAAATATTTGTATGACGTTCTTCAACTAATTTTTTGTCTTTGAGTACAGTGTTCTTCTACAATTTATACAAAAAAACAGAGAGAGAAAAAGGACTCAAAATTACCACAACATCCGACCTTCAATTTGCTATTTCTACACAATAAAAATGCCAGCCATTATACCACAGCAAAAACACTCTTTTGATGGGTTTATAAACTAGTAATATCAACGTGTTATGGTAAGAAATAATGTTAAAAAAAAAAAAGTTAAACATCATGATTTATATTTCTCTCTGCTATTTTTACATGTTTACTCAAAGGCAAACTAGTAAATAAATAGGAATTGCATTATTTCCTCCTTTATAATCAGAAAGTCATGCTTTGACCTTGGAATAATACCAGGTGTGGCCAGGCTCTTCAGCTGCGTACAGCCTGTGGGCAGTTGAAGCGTGGTTCCCAAGCCTCGGATGCACCGAGTGACCAGCAGCAGGCTGTGCTAATGCAGTTATCTGCTGGGTATTCCACATCCACACTGGTGAAACAAAGGCCAATGCTGCAAGGCCTCCCTGGGACCCATTCACACCCCGTGAAGCCTCATACCACAACAGAACCATCAATTGAGAGCCAGTATCACCTCGTACACACGAGCTACTCTTGGAGCTACGCTCCTCTAACATGTGTGCTGGGATATGCAGACATACAGTAAGTGATTTGAAGGAGCAGAACAAAATTGGCTGCCACAGAACAACAGGCAATTAAAGGCAAATTTCTTTAGTGTCTTACATTTACTTAAAACTTTTACTATGCAGGAAAGCACATTTTGTCTCCAGAGCCTCAGACAGTACCCTGTTAGACGGAAATTATTTTTGTTCACTTGCATACACCCAGAATACTTGTTTTACCATCCGCTCTCCTCTGACCTGCTTCTAAGCTTCTAATTGACCTCAGGGTCAAGAGCTTCATCCCTACTTTGGTTCTCCCAACAGCTGCGAAATAGCAAGAAACAGAGCAAATGGGCAATCACTCGTGCCACACATCCTGCAATTGCTCGCTCCCCACAACTTATATCAACATTGGTGCTGTACAGTAAGTTGGGACACGTCAAAACCCTGTAAAGCTGGGAATTAAGGAGATATTTAACTTTACTGACTTGAATAAACCCCTTCAAAATGTATCTTTTTTAAGGCATAGGTTATTAAATGCAATAAATTTTATTTTAATCTCACACAATGATTTTATATAAAGTCATATGTGAAGACAAAAACAACCCACACAAATGTTTGCTGACCTAATCAAATCTTGCTTAAAAGCTACCTTTGCCAAAGGAGATGCCCTGCTGGCAAAACCTTTTGAGTTTAATGACACATTGCCAATCCGTTTAAGGCCAAAGCTGAACCATCTCTAAACAGGTGTTGAAATGTAATCATGGATTAAAAGAAAACCTGAGGAAAAAATGCCAAGAAATTAAACACCTCTGGGTCACTAGTTTGAATCTGTTCCAGGCTACTAAATCAGCTACAGTAATTACCATCTGGTAGTCTACATAAAAATAAACTACTGGCCTTTTTGTTTTAATTCACTTTGTGCTACACAAAGATCTTTATAAACAAAAGTTTCAGTTGTAATTGAAAGCTTTGTTGATAATCTCACTAGGTTATACCCAGTGCAACTATGTATTGAGCTTGAACTGCCTTCTCATTACTGGTGAGCCACCAGAAGTTCTTCCAACAGTTCACTGCTAGGGTGTATGTGCTAAACCTACACTATTATAGATAGAAGATAACAGGAAACTTTATTTTCTTAACAAGAATCCTCTTCTGTCTGAAACAAAGAAAAATGCTTTCTACTTCATTACACTCAGGACAACAGCAGCTCATAATTTAACTAATAAAAAACACTTCCTAGTGCTGACTGGCATTAATGAAGTTGGTGTAAAAATAAAGATATTCATTGCTAAGCTTCACCACATCAAGGTGGAGGAAAAGTAGTTGACAGGAACACTAACGAACACTCCTATCTTCAGTTTTCTGAAGGAAATACTTTGTGAAGAATAATTAACAACATTTTTAAGAAAGACGACTTCTCTTAAGTTGTATATCTGCACATCCAAAGAAAAAACTCTAGTCAGCTGTTTTGGGAATAAACTGCAATTTACACACGACTGTTCTCCCACAAAAGAAAAGTATACTTAACACAACTGTCTATTCTGTATCACATTCACCATTTGAACTGAAATTCTTGCACACTATATTTAGCTGGTTATTTCTTTGTAAGAACAATTTTCAGTTCCAATAAGCATTTTAATTGAGTTTTGTTTCTTCTTTTTTTTTTTTCCTTCTTTTATTTATTTTTTTAAACATATAGCCCTTCTTCCAGGTCATTCTCATGAAAGAGTAAACTATAAATGACCTTAGAAACAATTTGCATACTTCTTCTATCTCTTTCTTGAGCCTACATTATAAGAATTAAACTTGGTAATAGTCAATGTAATTTACTGTCTACTTAATGTTTCTTTCACACCACAGATATTTGATTTATGATACATTTTATGTATTCTTTTCCCTTCGCTTCTTCAAACAAGCTTAAAGATACTGTTTTCACCCCCAAATTTAACTAAACTAAATGCATGGATATAAAAGCCTATGTAGTCTCTCTCAAAATACAATTGTCAACAGTTTAAAAAAACAATCATTTTTTAGTTTCTCTCATCCTCCTCTCACCCATTTTTCTTCCAGTTTCTTGACATAAAATGCAGACTACGATAAAATGGCATAGGCCATCACAAGGGCATGCAAACAAAGCATTTTTCTTCAGTAAAGGCCCACCTTAATTATTTTAAGTGCCTCCTTCTGAAATCTGACATTTTGAAGGAGGAGGGGAAGCAGAAGAAAGACACTCAATTGGATAAATGAGAGCCAGGCATGGGCAGAAGCTCAGCAACCTGAATCCTGAGACAGAGCTGTTGTAAGTAGAATATTCACTTTAACTAACAGGGGGAAGAGATGGATGCTAGGTAAAAGGAATCAATACAAGAAGTGGCAAAAAGTTTAAATTGACCTCTCCTTGTGGTTTTTGTTTTGTTGGGTTTTTTTTTGTTGTTGGTTTGGTTTTGTGGGGGGTTTTTTGGTTTTGTTTTTAATAAGGTTTCCTTTAAGGAAGAACTTGTGTACACAGGCAGGTGGTTTTGTTTCCTTAATCTAAGGAAGCAGTTCAGCTATTTCACTGACAGGGTTTTGAAAAACTCAGTGGCAGATGCAACATTTCATTAAAAGTATTGCTAACTCTTACTCTTTTCTGTCCCAAACGGGGTTCATTTAAATATGGATGCATTTTTAGAAGTTAATCTACAATTGCATTAGTTGCAGATGAACAACAGCCAACTTTGTAAATAACTTGTTGGGTCTTAAATGACTGAAGAAATCATTTAGATTAACTCAATAAACAACTAAAATCTGTAGCAGCCATCCTTACGTCAACCACTGTAACACCTTGTTAAGTAACTTGCATGCGTAACTAGCACATATAACACTACTCATTCTCTGTAAGAGTCTTCTCTTCCAGATAAGCTGCCCTAGTGAGTCTACTTATACTAAAAGCCTGAAATACTCCGAAATCTCAAGCCTATGTTAGTGTATTATTAAAAAGAAAAGCACTTATATTCAAAACAGGATCTCTGTACCTAGGTATAATCATGTAAGCATAGCTACTTTTCTGCTATATGTTGGTAACTGCAACTAAGGCAGAACCTGCTAAAACCTTAAATACAACTCAGAAAGAGCCCAGAGGTCTCTCTGTCCAGCTAGCTACAACACGCAGGGTATCTTTTGCGCTATCATTTCAGAAAACATCTCTAACATGAGGTCACTGCTGCTCTTACGCTCTTCAGAAGAGATAATACTTTTTTAAGTATTGTTAACTAATAAGCTACAGTAACTCATTTCAGGTACCTGAAGTCCTGAATATTCTTAATATTGAAGATTACTTATATTTTATTGCATTTTAACTTACATAATCAGCAGATCATCTTCAACAACAACAAAACAAACCCTGGAGTTAAGCAGTAGTGTAATTTACCTATGGGGCAATTTACTCTAGAACCCCATCTCTTCGCTTCCACCTTGCTCCAAAACCTTCCAGCTCTGAATTCTTCTACATCCTGCTTCCCCTACCACCAAATCCCTGCTTGCTGGTCTCCAATTTTCCATGAGTTATTGGATAGCTTTTTTCCCCACTACCATTAATTTAATGGATTTAAAATCCACAGCAAGAGGTATCAGCTAGGTGTCTACAAAGCACAAAACATCACTTTTGTTGTATTCATCTTTTCTGCCTATTCTGGCAGACATAGGAGCTGCTTTTTGAACAGAAAATCTGAAACCTGTTATACYGACTTCTTAACAGACTATCTTAAAATCATAAAAATGAGAAAATGACAGCTTAGAAAGATTATAAGAAGTCCTAATTTAAAATTCTTCATTGATCCTACTATATTCTATAATATTTTGAATATTTTGCAATTAAGGCAAAAGGGAAAGTACTATAATTATGAAGAAAGTTTCAAAAATGCAGCAACAGCAATTGCTGAACTTAATTCTTTTCCATCTGACTCACCTCAGTGAGGAATGAACATCAAAGCTTAATTTGGACACAACAGTTGATTTAATTAAGCATCATCATTTTTGCTTTAAAAACTTGCAAAAAGAAAGGATTCTTTAATAAAATAAAGTTACAGAAGACAGTTCTGTTGAAACTTTTAAAGATGAAGAGATATTAACTTTTGCATCTCTTTGTAGGAAAGGTTAAAGGCTATAAAAAAGGGATGCTGAAAGACCAGACTTTATTGCGTTTATAACTTTTATAAGCCTTTTGCTAACAGATTAGGAATTATGAATTATATGCTTTTTCCAGCTTGAACACAGACAGAAACTGAACATTGATGCCATTTATACTATTTATACTTCATAATTAACACTCAATATTTCTGTAAACCAAAGTAAAATCCACCTTGCATTCCCTGATCCACGTTCATTACCAGTGACAAGGGTATTAAAAACAAATGGGTGTATTAAAGGGAAATGAAAAGAAAGAGCATGCGATATTAAAAAAGTTACTCTGATAACTAATCTGACAATACTTACACTGGATGAATATCAGCTAAATTTTACAGTTTATAGTATTAGATTCAAACACACAACTGTGGGCAAGTCTGCCACATATATGTTTATAAATTACAACCATACCTTTGTTACTTTATCTTAGTAATTTCAGGTATCAATTTATATCATCATCCAGTGACTCAAAAAAAAAAGCTCACTCAATCAGAAAAAGTAATTTCACTGTTCCCCCAAATTTAAATGACATATTAATATTTGCTATGAAAACATAGCATTTGCCTATTTGAGATAAAAATGCTTTTGTTAACAGATCGCTTAAAAGACATTGCTATTCCTAATTAGATGTATATATATCATCCCTCTCCCATCATTTATTCTTGTAGTTTTGCCTAGCAGGAACTGCTGCTGAATTCCCTAGCACATAATATCCATTTAAAATATATTCATATTTTGATGAACTTAGGATATTAAATTTGCCTCCAAAGAGTAATTTTTTTAATATATATATGGTATGTGCTTGAGCCAGAAAATTCGTAAGAACAAGTGCTACACATCTGATTATGCATAATAACACCATCAAGAAAAATAAAGTAACATAACTTAAAATCATTACTATTACCTGGAATAGCTGAGGTAAAGCTTTCACAGTGAGACAGAACCATATTCCCAGCTTGCATGGAAGTAAGTCATGCCACTGTGGTTTGTCCAATACTCTGCAGTCAAATAAGATTGTAAGTTTTTCATTACTGCCACACAATCTCAAAGTCAGAACTTTCCCATTATCCTTTAAGATGATTAGCACTTGCCAACTCCTACAAAAATGTGTAACTACATAATATTAAAGATATATTTTGAATATTTAATTCAAAATATGTAACAGCTAACTTCTAATCATTGCTGTATTTTAATCTCTTAAAAATGGCTTTCCTTCAAGAAAATAAATTCTTAAGCCACATAATCACTTCAGTTTAAAAAAACCCAAAACCGAAAAAACCTCAAGCCTCAACCAAGTGTTCACAAGTGCTGACAACCAGATATGAAGACTGTAGCATAAACAAAACAATACATAAAAATTAATGTCATTTGCAGTTCACTGGAGCATTACTCACTGATGTCATCAGGAAAGACAACAGGCAGAATGGTCTCTGATCTCCATCCTGCATTGATCCAGTTCATGCCCCTGCTGTGTGAACTATTTAAACCCTTTATTTCTTTCTATGAATCAATAGAAGAAATGGTGGTATCTTTTGGAGTGTCCTGAAAGTCACTATTTCCCTATGTGTTTCTTAACAAACAATGGTGTTAGAAGCCTTTACCAACACGCTTGTTTTTAAGTTAATCAGATAAAAAGCATTAAATCAGACAAGCATTAAAACCCCATAAAAACTCCTTGCTTGGTGTAGTAAGCTTAAATAAATTGAAATTTGTTAATTGTAATCAAAGGCAAAAATCTTCAAAGATGGAAAAAGTTGTAAAATCTTCTAAAATCAACTTGTAGAAATAATACCCTTCTATAAACCAGATACCATTAATTCAGCCTTAATCTTTCAATTATTGTTGATCTGCTGAATAAACACCACACATTTATTTACAAATCAAAACCTGGAAACATCTACACTGGCATGCTTTATATCAGCAATGGCTGTTACTACAAATACAGTTATTTTTCTCATAAAATATTTCAAAGATGCAAGGAGAAAATGACAGAACTAAACCAGTAGCTGATAAAATGTTTTAAAATGCAGAAAACAAGAGAGTTCCTTCCCACCTTTCATTTTTGTCTAGAGCAGCAAGTTTGGCTTCATCTGTACTCCTGCTGCCTGTTTTTTTCTTCTTCTCCCTCTTTTTTCTGCTAAGCAGTTCATCCTTGATGTAGAAAGAACTACGGTTACAGGTTATCATTAACATGTAAACCACAAGTGTTACTGGGACTCTTCTGTGAAGGGTAAACAGTAGAGTAGCATTTATGCAAATGTATCTAGGGGTCCTACATGATTAAGTAAAATGATCTATCTTAACAATAACTGTTGCCATGGTATCCAGTCTTTAAACACACATGAAGTCCAGTTCTGTCACTCATGTGTATCTCCATAGCAATCAAAGTTTTCTAAGAGGAGAAAGCATTCAACTTGCCTCCTTTCTCATTCATCAACTTCAATAATGCAGTGGAAAATAAAAAAAGTAAATAGATGCTAATGTATGAATATTTTTCAACTTATGCTTAGGTTTTTTTCTAGTCTACTAAGTGCAATAGATTTTTATGTGACAAAAAATAAAATAATCAAAAAATGTGGTTTATACTGCTTACCAATGTCTATCCTGTTAACAAAAACCGAAAACAAAAAAGCATTTAGCTACAAACAAAGGCAAAGCAAGTATGACTTTTAAATGAATAAAAACTGATTATTTTTAAACAACATTTAGGAAAACCATAGACACAACTACAGTAGCATATGATTCTGCACCAAGATGACAGAAGAGTTTTTATTCCTCTTCTTCCTTCCATTTAAAAACCAAAGAACCATCTCTTGCTATTTATTACCAATTCTAGAAAAAATAAGTAGTTTTTAGATTACTATTTCTGATATGTCGAATATCTCATTCTATAATTATCACCATTTAAAATATAATCCTTTTTAAATATGGAAAATCCAAATTCAAAACAGGGAGAGTGGTAGAGATCCCTATAATATGCAAACTTCTGCAGGAAATTCAATACTAATAATTGAAGCAAGTTTGATTTATTACCAATACTTACCAGCTGTTTTTCCAGGTAGATTGACCAAACCACAGCATAATGACCCACTGTGAGTATAATGAACAAGAGTAATGCCAGCTCAGCATTGCTCATTTTTCTCACCCGCCTGTAGTAGAATACAGGCTGTCGCCAATCTGGTAGTCCATTGATCAGAATATCATCATACCTACAGTAGCAAATATAACAGACTTTCATGGAGAGCTAAAAATGAAATAAGGCAAACCATCCAATTATGAAACAAACCAAATGATAATCCACAGACCGCTTGAATAATATATACACAAAAGATAATTTAGTAATTTTTTTCTTTTTTTTCTTTTTTTTTTTTTTTTTT